>JAQZBX010075785.1:0-14541 GCA_029593785.1 Cabassous unicinctus
AATAACAGTAAGTCTACTCTAGTCCATCATTCATTCCCCAAACCTGAGGATTCTGGGATGGTGATGCCCGCTTCACCTCTAATTGAGAAAGGGCTTAGATCCCATGGGGTAGATTGATGGGACTACCTTTCTTGCAGTTGCAGACTCTCTCTGTTCCTTGGGATGGTCATCGCCAATCATCATCTCCTTGTTAGTTGTCCTGGGTGAGACCAATAAACTGGAGAGCTGCAACTCTACTGAGACTCAGGGCCCAATTGGCACATGGAAAGCCCAAAGATTTAAGTCTCTTGGACATAAACCTATCAACTCTAGTACTAGCTATAGGTTTAAATGGAAGAGGCAGAAAAGCCACATGTAGGGAAACCACAACTTAGTCCAACTCTGTCACACTGGGGAGCATAAATTCCAAAGCAGGGCCCAAAATTTCTGAGCTCTCTGCCCTGCCTATAGTGCCTGGATGTCTCTGGAGCCCTCAGGAGCCCCATTATTTGAGGCAATATTTACTGTGGTAGTCAATGAGCTCATGCTGAGAAATGCATAAGCATAACCTCTGGAATGACCTCCTGACTCACTTTGAAGTCTCTTAGCCATATGAATTAATTTGTCTTTGCCATTTTCCCCTTTTGGTCAAGGTCTTTTTCCAGTTTTACTACTGGTTGGTGCTTGGTAGTAATCCCTCAGTGCCAGGGAGGCTTATCCCCAGGAGTCATATCCCATGTTGGGGGAAAGGAAATACATTTATATGCTGAGTTTGGCTTAGAGAGAAGTCACATTTGAGCAATAAGGAGACTCTCAGGATATATCTTATAAATGTTTAAGAGCCATTTGTGTTTGTATGGAACTTTTTGTCCATATCTTTTGCCCATTTTTCACTTGGCTTATTGATCCTTTTTGCATTTCTTATTGGTTTATGGGACACCTTTATCTACTAGTGTAATTAGTCTTAAATCAGTGGTTATCAAAATATAGTATGTGTAAAAATAACCTAGATGACCTATTCATTTTTTAAATCTCTTATTTAAAAAAAAATTCAAATTGACAAATGAGATGCAAAAATAAACATTACAAAGAACACCAAATTAAGCATTATCAGGAACAAATATTTAAAACATTTTCCCTATTTGCTTTGTCATTTGAGATCTCTCTCTCCCTCTTCTGTGCACTCTCTCCCTCTCTACCCCTCCCAATTTCTCTCTCACCACTCCCCCTCTCTTCCAGTTACATTGAAATGGAATTTGTTTGGAGTTTTCCATTCTCTTTCTAACTTTTAGCTGATTTGCAGAATGAGGTGGGGAAGTGTGTATTTTAAGTATCACCATTTTTAAATTAAAAGTAGTTTTCTTCCTTTAGCCAAGGACCCAGGTCTAAACCTCTGATGATTAGCAGTTAATAAATGGGGTGCTGGGACAGGTGAGAGGAGTGTGGCAGGTAGGTATTTGGATACCTGGACATTAGGTCATAATGACCTCAGGAAATGAACTGTTCAGCACAGAGTTCCACTCCTATTCAACTTTAACCTGCGAAACTCTATACCTAGTTATGCCCAAATTCTAGAGGTAAATAAATCCTGTGAGTCCCAGGGATTAGTCTTGATAAGGAACTAACTATCTTCAACTTCAATTCTTCCAGCTGCTGAATCAGCCAGTCAAGAGAATCAATGGTATCCCTTAAATTTCTAAAATTCTGAACCTGGTTAACTTACCTATAAACATCACATATTTACCTGGCTTCTCCATTCATTATTTTCCATGCTACAAAAATACAGATCATGGAGTTTTCTTTCCCAAAGCAGGAAAAATTGACTCTAAACTCTTCTTTGCTGGGTTCCATGAGGAAGACCCTATTCTGGCCATGATCACTTACATGGGGCTAGGTCTCTTCCTGCAGTGCATCTTCCTGACTGCCCTCACCTTTGTCCTGTGCAAAGCCATCCAGAACACCAGCACATTGTTCCACCTGCAGCTCTCCATCTGCTCATCCTGGCCCACCTCCTTTTCCTCATGGGGATTGACCAATTGAGCCCAATGTACCGACAATGTCACAAAGGCTCCCCTGCCCTGCCGCATGGGGAGCTGGACTCACAAAGACTTGTGGCATTGAATACATTGGAAATGACTTTGGGACTCAAAGGAGGTTCAAGGGAAAGTGGCCAAATGGGCTATGTCTTGTATAACTAGCAAGGGGTTCCTCTCTGGGTACCTGTTTTCTATTATCAGATATTAACAAATTAATAGGGAAGTCTGAGGGGAGAGCTCATCCATAGACCATACTCTCATGCCTCCCACTTCTCCCCCAGGTGCTGTGCACCATCATCACTGGTGCCCTACACTACCTCAACCTGGCCTCCTTCACCTGGATGCTTCTGGACGGCCTGTATCTCTTCCTCATGGCATGGAAACTGACAATGCTCAAATACTCCAGTGTCAGCAGATTCATGAAGAAGTTCATGTTTCCCATGGGCCATGGAGTCCCTGCTGTTATCGTGGCCATTTCGGCAGCATCCCGAATCCACCTTTATGGAAAATCTGCATGGTGAATGCAAATCCTACCTGTCCACATCTACTCCAGCCCAGTTGTGGTCACCACTACAACTCACATTACTTTTTGATTATGCCAGATCATAATTTGCAGGGAAAAATTAAGTAATAACTCCTTGGGTATCTTTGCTCGGTGATCATAATAATTAGGAAGAATGTCTGTAAACATCTCTCTTGAGATAGGAAAGATGAAATGCAAAGAAGTACTTAGGATGTTATTGGTTTCTCTGACCTATTTATTCATTCAAATCCTATAGGATGTTCTAATTTTTCATTTGGAAAAGTAGAGATGATTTAAATTATTAGAATAATAGATAGTATCATAGTTGAGATTTACAAGGTAATTACTTTTGCCAGTCATCATTTTTACATGTATTAACATAATTAATCCTTATAAAAATAGTATGAAGCATGTATAATCATTTCCCTGCTCTCCATTTTACAGATGAGTAAACTGAGGCATGAAAAAGTTAAGTAAATGTCTTAAGGTGCACATCCAGTAAGCAAGTGGTGAGATTAAAACCCACGAGTCAGTCTTCTGAGTTTTAACTGTTTTATTTTCAGCTTTTAATACTAAGTTTACAATTTTTTTATACCTTATTGCAATCTTTTTCACATACCACAAAATTCACCTGTTTAAAGTGTATGGTTCAGTGGTTTTTAGAATATTAAGAGTTGTGTAACTATCACTACAATCTACTTTTAGAACATTTTCAACTCCCCCAAAAGTAAGTTCATGCAAAATAACAGTAATTCCCCATTCCCACTGCCCCTTCTCTCCCACAGCCCCAGGACACCACTTCCCAACTTTCTGTCTCTATGGACTTACCTGTTCTGGGCAATTGACACAAATGGAATCATATGTTAAGCAGTCTTTCTTACTGACTCCTTTCTTTCCCCACATTGTCAAAGTTCATCCATGGTGTAGCATGTCTCACAGTTTCAATCCTTTTTCTGGTTGAAAATATTCCATTGTATCCGTATTCCACATTTTGTTTATCCACTTATCTGTTGATGGATTTTCAGAGAGTTCCACCTTTTGGCTATTGTAAATAGTGCTGCTATAAACATTAGTCTACAAGGTTTTTTGAATGCCTGTTTTAAATTCTTCTGGGTATATATCCAGGAATGAAATTTATGGGTCACATGATATTTCTTTGTTTAACTTTTGAGGAACTGATTAACTGTTTTCCAGAGGGGCTGCAACATTTCACTGTTCCACCAGCAAAGTCTAAGCGTCCAAATTTCTCCACATTCTCACCAACTATTTTTCTTGTCAGACTATTTAATTTTTATTTGCAGCCACTTTAGCCTTCCCTCCAAATGCTGAACACAGATTTACCACATGATTCCTAGTATATGCCCAAGACAAAATAAACCCTATGTCCACACAAAAGCTTGTACATGAATGTTCCTTGCAGCATTGTTCACAATTCCCAAAAGAGGGAAGCAAACCAAGTGTCCATCAACAGATGAATGGATAAACAAAATGTGGTATATTCACATAATGGTTTATTATTTGGCAGTAAAAGGAATGAAGTTCTCAATATACACTGCAACCTGGATGAACCTTGAAAACATATGCTATGTGAAGGAATCCAGTGACATTAGTGCACACATTGTAGGATTTCATTTATGTGTAATATCCAGCATAGGCCAATCCACACAAATAGAAACTAGATTGGTATTTGCCTGGGACTGGGGTGCAGGAAGAGGGAAGGGAGCGTGCAGGAATGGTGAATGACTGCTAATGTGTATGAGATTTCTGTTTTGGGAGTTGAAAATGTTTTAAAAAATGTTCTAAAACCACTTATCTATATACTTTAAATGGCTGAAATTTATTATATGTGAAATATAGCTCATAAAGCTATAAAAATTTAAAAAGTAGGGAGCAGATATAGCTCAAGTGGTTGAGCACCTGCTTCCCTTTTACAAGGTACTATGTTCAACCTCTGGCACCTCCTAAAAAAATTAAAAAATTAAAATTGATGCATGGGTTTGAATGCAAGCAAAGAAGGGTTAAATTGAAAAGTGCAAGAAAGACCCTGAAAATCATGTAAGCATCACAAGATTTACAATAACTGTTACTTTGTTTACATCCTTCTCCCCTGCTTCAACATCATTTATCTCAGTAACTTCTATCTGTCTTTCCTATCCCAGCTAAAATATAATTTCCTTCAGGGAACCTTCCTTAACCATCCTAACTCTATAGACCCGAAACTTAGTGTGGCATGCAACGATGCGTTCTCATAGCTTCCTTTTTTTGTTTTATTGTTTCAATATGTATAATTGTGAGTTATGTGCTTAAGACCTCCTCTACTTTCTTCACCACTGTATCTTCAAGCCAACCATATAACTTATCACAGAAGAGACACTTGACATTTGATGATGAATGAATAAATTTAAATAACTGTTCTATATTTTTGAGGATCAATACATTTTTAGTGTTTCCCATGCTTAGCTGCTGCCTCTACCCAGAAAATGGATTCATATGGGGCTTCCTTGGACCAGTCTGTGCCATCTTCTCTGTGAGTGGTGACATCAGAGTACCCTTGCTATCCAGCTGAGGGATTCAGAAGGAGGGTGACAGACACAGGACTGTCCTTGGGTTTTCATGGGTTTGGTTTGCTTTCCTGAGATTGCTCCTCCATCTACAAACCCTGGGGCTGTTGATAAACTTAAAAGCTACTTAAAAGTAGAGTGGATGTTGGATAGGCTAGGGTGAAGAGACATCAGGCTTGAAATTTTATTCAGTGAACCTTCCATGGTTTCCGACAGGTCAATTTCACATTCTTTTGATGACCCTCTGGATTTTTAAAAGCAAACTCTCTTCCCTCAATAGTGATGTGTCATCCTTCCAGAACATGAGGTAAGATGGAGAAGGTGGGGCAAAACCCCACAATCATGTATGGTCTAAACAGCAAAGCCATGTTCCACTGAAGCATCTGATGTCCCTTATCAGAGTCTTCTGAGGGTCTGAGCCATTAGATTCAGCCACCTTTCTATGGCTCCCAGCTCAGATTCAGTGGTCTGCTGCTGACGCCTAAACCATCTATCCATCTATAATTCCAGCTTGTGACTCCCTCCACAAGAAGGAGAATTGACATTGGTCAATGAAAGTTCTTTGGTATTTTGTCAGCTGTCCTAT
Organism: Cabassous unicinctus; assembly: GCA_029593785.1. Classification (NCBI taxonomy): domain Eukaryota; kingdom Metazoa; phylum Chordata; class Mammalia; order Cingulata; family Chlamyphoridae; genus Cabassous; species Cabassous unicinctus. The sequence goes on from JAQZBX010075785.1 coordinate 5,686, forward strand.
GATGAAGTCCCAATGATGTTTATGTTTTCAGGAAGTACTTAGAAACCAGCCTCTACTTTCAAACCCCGGTCTCCTTTTCAATCCTCCTCCATTTCTCCATTTGGAAAAACTTTATTTAATATCAATTCCTCTAGGAAGTGGTCTTAGTTTCCTATGGCTTCTGTAATAAAGTATCACACACTAGAACACTTAAAAACAAAAGAAATTAATTGTCTCACAATCCTGGACAGTAGAAGTCCAAATCAAAGTGTCAGCAGAGATGACAAGCTGACAAGCCTTCCTTGTCCCTTCAAGTTTCTTGTATGTGCCAGCAATCCTTGCTGTTCCTTGATGTATAGATGCATCACTCTAATCTCCACCTTTGTTATCACATGGACTTCTCTCCTCTATCTATATCCAATATCTCCTTAAAAGGACATCAGTCATATTAGACTGGGGCTCACCTTAGTCCAATTTCTAATCACATCTTCAAAGACCTTATTTCCAAATAAGGTCCCATTTATGGGAACAGGAGTTAAGACTTGAACATGTCTTTTTGAGGGATGAAGTTCAGCCAATAACAGGGGCATAGGAAGTTCTTTGATCCAGGCACCTTTGTGCAAAATTAACATTTATCTCCTTTAGGTCCCAATCATTATCCTTGAAAAATACTGCACATCATTATTTAGCTATACTGGTCACTTGAATAGACTGAGAGCTCTATGAAAGCAGAAATCTTGTTGATTTTTTATTCCAAGCCACCAGGACCAAGCCAGGAGCACATATGTCTTCAGTAATGTCAGTTAAATAATTTATGAATCTCCATGGAACCTCATAGACCTTTTGGAACTCATATGGTGAAACATCACTACTCTCCTCTATCCAAGTCAAAAAGCTATCCCTGACCCAGTGGTATCGATTCTGGGGAAATCCTTGACAGTAAAGATAAATGCTGATCACAACTCATTTTAATAGTTCACCACAAGGGGACAAGGGGCGGAGCAAGGGCATCCATGGGGGTGGAGATGAGAATGGACTTTATATAGGCACTCTGGTCACGTCACAGATCTCCTTTCTCATCCTGCCCAGGATGCTGACATTTGAAGTGATGATTCAGCTCTTCATCCTGGGATGCACTTGGTGTCTGGGCAACCTGCAATTGGACCCAGCTTCCCATGTCATGGCCTACCTCTTCACCAAATTCAACAGCCTGCAGGGCATCTTCAAATTCCTGGTGTACTGCCTCCTCAGCCAGCAGGTACCAGTCCCTGCCTCTACCCAGGTCTCATCCCATCCATGCCCCTCTCTGTGGGCTAACCCAGAGCACTCTTTGCCTCTTCAGGTCCAGGTGCAATACAGGAAATGGTTCAAAGGAATCAGGAAATTGAAAGCTGAGTATGAGGAGCACACGCTCTCCAGCAGGGTTGTGTCTGACTCTCCAAACCCAGCACCGTAAGATCACCCATTGCTCTTCCACAGAGTACTTCACTAATTGGTCCACTTGAGCAGTGCATACATATCCCACCGAGCAACTTGTGTCTACAGTGGGGATGCCCTGAAATGGCTCACACTTGGTTTACTCTTGGTCTCACTGGAAGGCATATTTTTCCATTAACAATGGTAACAATTAAAAAGCTTGTTAAAAAATAGTTTGCTCTTACTCCTTAGGGAACTGTACTAACTTGACTCTTGCACACAAACATTCTTTATTGAACATCTATTATGTGCCATGTCTGGCACCATGTACTGTTCAATTCTGTTTGTAAGAGAAAAATAATTTGTTATTTTTATTTTTTTATTATTATTTTTTTATTTTTAAAGATGCTTTAGATTACAAAAATGTTACATAAAACATAAAAGGGATTTCTCAAGGACCTGAGAGTCATGTGAAACATCTATATACATGTAAAATATTTTCAACATGCAATGAATTGGGAGAAAATAGGCATGCATGCAAAGGGAAGATGGAGTCTTGTAATTAACTACATTTATGATATTTCTGGTCAGGTGAGAAACAAGGAAACAAGCCAAAACCTATAACTGTGAGTCTGAGGTCAAAGAGTGAATTTCTACTTATGGTCACAAATAAACAGAAGAGCTGAAAGCAGAAAAGTCAAAATGTATGATGGCTACTTTGGTCTCAAGATACAAATTTGGCAATAATTTGATTAAATTAGCTTTTCAGGTTTTAAAATATATATATATAAGGGATTCCCATATGCCCCATTCCCTCCTCCCCCACACTTTCCAACATCAACAACATCCCTCATTAGTGTAGTACATTTGTTACAATTGATGAACACATATTAAAGCTTTGCTACTAACTATGAATTACAGCTACATTATAGTTTACACTCTGTCCCACACAATTTTCTAGGTTATGACAAAATATAGGCCTGTATCTGTCACTGCAATGTCATACAAGACAACTCCAATGTCCCAAAAATGCCCACATATTACACTTATTCTTCCTTCTCGCATCCCTCAGAACCTCTGGTGGCCACTGCCTTTATATCAGTGATAAGAATTCTTCCACTGTGGGAATAATAATAAGTCTATAGTAGAATAATAGTAAGTATACTTTAGTCCACTCTTCATTTCTCAATCTTGAGGATTTTGGGATGATGATGCCCACTCTGCTTCTAATGGAGAAGGAGCTTAGATCCCATGGCACAGATGGATGGGACCATCTTGCTTGCAGTTGCAGACATTTTCTGTTCCTTGGGATGAGCATTGTCCATTATCTTTTTCTTAGTTGTGCTGGGTGAGTCCAATGAACTGGAGAGTAGGTGGTTCAACTTTCTTGGAATTCAGCGCTCAACTGTCACATGAATGGACCAAAGATTTAAGTCTCTGGAGCATGCATTTAACAAGTATAGTGCTAATTGTAGGTTCAAATAAAAGGAGGAAAGAGCCATGTGTAGGGAAACTACAAATGAGTCTAACTCTGTTACAATGGGAAGCATAAATTCCAGAGTAAGGCCCACTGACAGGGTGCTGAACTCCTTAGCTTGTCTGCCCTGCTTATAGTGTCTGGATGCCTCTAGAGCCCTCAGGAGACCCACTGTTTAAGACACTGATTACTCTGGCAGTCATTGATATCCTGCTGAAACATGCATAAGCATACCCATTGAAATGACCTCCTGACTCATTTTGAAATCTCTTAGCCTTAAAAACTCATTTGTATTTAATATTTTCCCCTTTTGATCAGCTCTTTATCCACATGCATTGCTAGTTGGCACTTGTTAATAATCCCTCAGTGCCAGGAGGTTCACGCTGGGAGGCATTTCCCATGCCAGGGGGAAGGTAGTGCATTTATATGCTGAGTTTGGCTTAGAGAGAGGCCACATTTAAGCAACAAGGAGGGTTTCAGGAGGTAAGTCTTAGGAAATTAATAATATTAGGCTAAGTTTCAATTTCACAAGAAAAGTTCATAAGTACAATCAATATCAAGGGCCTGGCATAATGGTCTGTCTTACTTCACTAGGCACTGTCTTTGTACTCTGGGGATTCTTACCATTCTATTAGAGAATGTGGCAGGACTCCCCAGGATGTGAATACAATATTCCTTTGGTTATTGTGTGGGTCTCCACCCACTGAGACAATGCCCCATGAACAGTTGAACATATTCATATGCCTTAGAGGCATGCTCCAGGTGAACCTCTTCCCATGCATCCCCCCATGACTGACACCCTGCACAGGTTATCCTCTCCTGCCCCTGTTGTGACCCTTCTGTGATCCAAAACTTGTCCCAAAATGAAGCAAATGAAATAACCAAATAAAATGAATAAGAAAAGGAAATAATATTAAAAATAACCAATAAAATACAAAATTTTTAAAAATAGTTTTTGTTCCTTTTAAAAAATACTTAGATTTCACAAATGTTACATAAAAAATACAGGGGATCCCCATATGCCCTGCCCCCTAGCCCTCCCACACATTCCCACAACAACATTATCCTTCACCAGTGTGGCACACTTGCCACAATTGATGAACACATTTTGGAGCATTGTACTAAGTGAGTATTATAGTTTACATTGTAGTTTACACAGTGTCTCACACAATTTTGTAAGGTATTGCAAGATGTGTAATGGCCTGTAGCTGTCATTGCATTGTCATTTGGGAAAAAATCCCATGTCCATAATATGCCCCCATTTTACACCTGTTTTTCCCCTCTCCTCCTCCTCAGAACCTCCAGTGGCCACTGCCTCCACATCAGTGATATAACTTCTTTCCATAGCTAGGATCACAACAAGTCTATATTAGAATAACAGTAAGTCTACTCTAGTCCGTCGTTCATTCCCCAAACCTGAGGATTCTGGGATGGTGATGCCCACTTCACCTCTAATTGAGAACGGGCTTAGATCCTATGGGGTAGATGGAAGGGACCATCTTGCTTTCAGTTGCAGATTCTCTCTGTTACTTGGGATGGTCATTTGTCCATCATCATCTCCTTGTTAGTTGTCCTGGGTGAGACAAATGAAATGGAGAGTAAGTGCTGCAACTCTGCTGAGATTTAGGGCCCAGTGACATATGGATAGTCCAAAGATTTAAGTCTTTTGGACATAAACCTATTAACTCTAGTACTAAATATAGGTTCAAAGAGAAGGGACAGGACAGCCATATGTAGGGAAACCACAACTAAGTCCAATTCTGTCATGTTGGGGAGCATAAATTCCAAAGCAGGGCCCAATCTCAGGGCACTAAACTCCTGAGCTGTCTGCCCTGCCTATAGTGTCTGGAGGTCTCCAGAGCTCTCAGGAGCCTGACTCTTTGAGTAGTATTTAATTTGGCAGTCAATGACATCCTGCTGAGATGTGCATAAATGTAATCTCTGGAATGACTTCCTGACTCACTTTGAAGTTTCTTAGCCATATGAACTCATTTGTCTTTATGTTTTCCCCCTTTTGGTCAAGGTCTTTTTCCAGTTGCATTGCTAGTTGGTGCTTGGTAGCAATCCCTCAGTGCCAGGGAGGCTCATCCCCCAGTGTCATGTCCCACACTGGGGGGATGATAATGCATTTATATGTTGAGTTCTGCTAAGAAAGAGGCCACATTTGAGCAACAAGGAGGTTTTCAGGAGGTGTATTAGTCAGCCAAAAGGGTGTGGATGCAAAATACCAGAAATCTGTTGGTCTTTATAAAGAGTATTTATTGGGGGTAGAAACTTACAGTTACCAGTCCATAAAGCGTAAGTTTCTTCCTTCACCAAAGTCTGTTGCCACATGTTAGAGCATGACAGCTGATGAAGTTTGCCAGGGTTTAGGTTTCTTGGGTTCCTCTTTTCCTGAGGCTTGCCTTGCTCTGGGCTCAGGCTTGCTTGGTGCCACAAGGCCAGCTGTAGACAATGAAGCAAATGGCTTGCTTTGCTTCCCAGGGCCTTCTCTCTTTCCTCATGACCAAATTCCTCTGTATGCTAATTCCTGTGGCTCCAGCTCAAGACTGCGCATCACAACTCCAATTCAAACTGCTCTGTCTATCCTTTGCCATGCCTTTTATATTTGATTCACCCACCCACCAAGGGGTGGGGCTCAACACCCTACTGATGTGGCCCAGTCAATGCCTGAATTATAACTTAATCATGCCCAGTTTAACAGACCAGTTCACAAGCCTAATTCAAAATCTATTTTTGGAATTCATAATTACATCAAATTGCCAAACTGCTACACTCCACTCTCTGAATTCCAAGAATACATTACAATATTCCGAAAGCCTTAAATCAGTAACAATGCAAGTAGAAAATCAAACATAGGCAGGTTAAAGAAATACAGTTTGTCTTGGGGCAAAGTCCTGTTTGCTATAGACCTCTGAAACTTACAAAACAATTTACCTGCTTCCAATACAAAAATGGAAAGGCAAAGAATAAACATTTTCATTACCATAAGGAGAAATTGGGAGGTTAAACATAAGTCATGGGTCCTCTACAGTTTAGTTAACTTGCAGGGCATTCTCCATTTGATTTTGAAGTCTGAAAGTCATTCTTAAGAAGATGGTTTCATCTCCTTGGGGCCACATGGGGACCCACCCTTTCCACAGGCTTTCCCAATGGCCATTTTCTTGGTTCCACCCTCATTAAGCATCTGGGTGTTAATCAAGCTCTAGCCCTCACCCTCCAAGAGCCTTGGGGTTTTTGCCACACCTTACCCAATTTTTGGCTTACAATCTTAGCCACCCAGTACAGTGAGGTGAAGACAACATTCCCTCTAAACTTTGGCATACAGGCTTAACCCTCACAGATCAATGAGTTGACCACCTGGCCTACCCTAACCTTTGGCATACAGGAGCAACCTTCTCAGAGCAATGACTTGAACACTTCACCTTCTCTAATCCATGGGGGACAGGAACACTCCTCTCAGACCTATGGTGTGCTGATCTTAACTGCCCTAATCTTTGAGGAATGTGCTCCAATTTCCCTAAACCCTGGGTAGTAAACTCTCCCAGAACATTGGGTGGGAACATCCATCCTCTTCAACTGCTGGGCAAACTCACCCTTTCTGTACATATGGGTGGGGTTCCTCTCTTGGCCCAAGGTGATGCCTTAATTCCAGATCTCAGCTTCCATGGTTTCCTTCTTAAAGCTGTTTCTCCTTCACTCTCTCCTTTTCATGTCCTTTATTGTCCAAGCTGACAGTGGTTTTGTTCATAGAGCTCTCTCAGAAAATTTGTTGGTTTAGCATGCAGGAAACAGGGGTCCAAGCAATCAGACAGTAAGACTTTCCACAAGTCTTTCCAAGATAACTGCATCTTCAATTCTGATTAAAGTTCCAGGTTCAGCTAAGTCTTCAAATGGGGCACTTTCATCTGGAAACTTGATTTCCAGAAACCTGGAAGTTCTGGAATCAGTTTCTGTTTTCTTTGTGCCCAAAAGTTTAGTCCTTAGTGTATTTTTCTCATCTAGTATTTTGCTATAAGCAGAAAGGAGATGCCAAGCCACATTCTCTGATTTTACCTTGGAACATTCTTCAGCTAAATTCTCCAGTTCACCATTTTCAAATTCTGTCTTCTATATAACACCAGGAGTTAATCTTGCTAAGTTCTCTGAACCTTAAACATGGATCACCTTTCCTCCAGTTTCCAAAAATAGTTTCATTATTTACTTCTAAGACATTATGAAAAGTTTCTTTATCATCTGTATTAGTCAGCCAAAGGGTGCTGATGCAAAATACCATAAATAAGTTGGTCTTTATAAAGGGTATTTATTTGGGGAAGAAGTCCACATTTACCAGGCCATAAAGCTTAAGTTTCTTTCCTTACCAAAGTCCATTGCTATGTGTTGGAGCAAGACAGCTGTCGATGTTTGCCAGGGTTCAGGCTTCTTGGGTTCCTCTCTTCCCGGGGCTGCATTTCCCTCCAGGCTCAGAGCCTCTGTTTCCTCCACGAGGTCAGCTGTAGACTAGGAGGCTCTCTAAGCTTTGCTTCTCTCCAGAAGGCCAGCTGTAAGCTCTCAGCAAAATGGCTCATCTCTATCCAGGGACATTCTCTCCTTCCTCACGACAAAGCTCCTCCATCTGCTTGCCTCCCTGGGTCCAGCATCAAAACTCCAATATCAGAACTACCCCCTCTTGCCTTTGCCTTGCCTTTTATATTTGATTCACCCACACACCAAGGGGTAGAGCTGAACACCCTATTGACGTGGCCCAGTCAATGCCCCAATCATAACTTAATCATACCCAGATTAACTGACCAGTTTCAAGCATAATCCAATATCTGTTTTTTGGAATTCATAATTACATCAAACTCCCCAATGGCTACAGCACCCATATTACTATCAACACTTTTTTCAAAGCATCTCACAATTCCTTCAAAAAATACCCCTTATGCATTTATAAAACTGTTCCAACATTTCGGTAATTGCAAAAGCACTACCCCAATCCTGGTACCAAATTCTGCATTAGTCAGCCAAAGGGGTGCTGATGCAAAATACCAGAAATCTGTCTTTATAAAGGGTATTTTTTGGGGTAGAAGTTTACAGTTACCAGTCCATAAAGCATAAGTTTCTACCTTCACCAAAGTCTGTTGCCATGTGTTAGAGCAAGAAAGCTGCTGAAGTTTGCCAGGGTTTAGGCTTCTTGGGTTCCTCTTTTCCTGGGACTTGCCTCTCTCTGGTGTCAGGCTTCCTTTGTGCCACAAGGCCAGCTGTAGACTATAATGCAAATGACTTGCTTCTCTTCCCAGGGCCTTCTCTCTTTCCTCATGACAAATGACAAATCTCCTCTGTATGCTACTTCCTGGGGCTCCAGCTCAAAACTCTGCATCACAACGACAACTCAAAACTGCTCCCTCTGTCCCTTGCCATACCTTTTATGTTTGATTCCCCCACCCACCAAGGGGTGGGGCTCAACACCCTACTGAGTGATCCAGTCAATGCCCCAATTATAACTTAATCATGCCAAGATTAACAGACCAGTTTACAAGCATAATTCAATATCCATTTTTGGAATTCATAATTACATCAAACTGCCAAATTGCTACGGAAAGTAAACCTTAGGCAATATATAATACTAGGCTAAGTTCCATTTGAAAAGTAAAGATTAATAATCATCATCATCAATATAAAGTTCCCATCAATGGACAGTCCTCCTTCACTAGTCACTGCCCCTGTACTCAGAGGATTCTTGCTCTCCCATTAGAGAATGTGGCAGAGCTCCCCAGAATGGGAATTTGATATTCTTTTGGTTATTGTGTGAATCTCCACTCACCATGACAATGTCCCATGAACATTTGAACACATTTATATGCCTTATAGGTGTGCCTCAGGTGAACCTCCCCCATGAATCCCCCATCATTGACACTTCCCACTGTTGATCCTCCTCTGTCATAATTGTAAGCCTTCTTTGAAACAAAACTTCTTCAAAAATGAAGCAAAAAAAAAAAAAA
>JAQZBX010075786.1:0-14544 GCA_029593785.1 Cabassous unicinctus
CTGCATTGTCATAAAATAGAGCACCCAGGAGGGGGTGAAATCTATTCCAAAGGGAGTACAAGGGACATTTGAACTCCTGTGGACTGTACACTGGGGAATTGCTAAGGTCACAAATAAATACAAGCTCTGGAAAAGAAGTAGGCTCTAGAGTTCCACTTAGGCTCACTTAGAGAAGACACTGCACTTCACATTTGCCTAGGGCTGATCTTCTGATAAGAGAGCTAAAAACTCTGAAGGAAACCATCAGCCAAAGCAGAGCCAATTTGCAAAAACTGTAAAAGGTGCTATTTGCTTCGTTTGTTTTTGTTAGTTCCTGGCACTCAAGGAAATTTCTGTTATATTACTAGCTGGATACAAATTAAGGAACAGACAGTTCAGGGACTAAAACCCAGAACTAATACTTTAAAATATTAAAATGTACAGTGTGCAAGAAAAGATTATGAGACAAACAAAGAAACAGGAAATGATGACCAATCTAAAGGAATAAGATAAAAATCTAGAAAACATCAACAAAGAGGACCAGATTTTGGACACACCAGACAAACAAATTTAAAAAATAAAAGATTCTCAATATGCTCAAGGACGAAAAGGGGAACATGGAGAAAAAATAAAGAAAATGAGGAAAACAATGAATGAACAGTATGAGAAGCTCAATGAAAAGATGGAAATTTTCAAAGGAACTAAACAGAATTACTGGGGTTGAAGACCGTAATAACTCAAATGAAAAATTCCCTGGAGGGTTTCAACAACAGATCATAGCTGGCAGAAGAAAGAATCAGTGATCAAGAAGACAAGACAATTGAAATGACTCAGGCTAAGAAGCAGAAAGGAAAAAGAAATTTTAAAAGTTAACAAATCCTGAGAGACCTGTGGGACATCTGTCAAGCATACCAATATACACATTTTAGGAGTCCCAGAAAGAGAAGAAAAAGAGAAAGGAATAGAAAGAATATTTTAAAAAAATAATGGCAGCAAACTTCTGAAATGTAATGACAGACATGAATATGCACATTCAAGAAGCCCAACAGGACCCAAGGAGGATAAACTCCTTCAAATAGAACCATGCCCAGACACAGTAATCAAACTGTCCACTGCCAGGGACAAGGAGAGAGTTCTGAAAGCTGCAAGAGAAAGCAATGAGTTATATACAAGTGAATCCCAATACGATTAAGTGCATTTCACATTAGAAACCATGGAGACAAGAAAGCAGTGTGACAAAATATTTAAAGAGTTAAAAGAAAAAAAAATGCCAACCAAACATTTATATCCAGTGAGGCTTTCTTTCAAAAAAAAAAAAATGGAGTGATTAAAACATTGGCAAAAGCTAAGAGTTTTTGTCACCGCTAGACCTGCCCTATAAGCAATGCTAAAGGGAGTTCATCAGACTAAAAGGAAAGGACACTGGACAGTGCATTGGAGCAGCATAAAGAAACAAAGACCTCTGGTAAGGGTAGCCATATGGGTAATTAGAAAAGTCAGTACAATTGTATTTTCTGGTATGTAAGTACACCTTTTACTTGTTAATGGTTCTAAAATGGAAAAACATAAAAAGTAATGATAAATCACTACTTTGGGACATAAAATGTATAAAGACATAATTTGTAATAAGTACAAAAAAGATGGGGGGATGTAGAGGTATAGAAACAATGTATGTATATGTTACAATGTATGTATATGTTATTGAAGTTAGGTTGGTAGCAAAACAAACATGATTTTTATAGACTTAGAATGTTAACTTTTAGCCCCATAGTAAGCACTAAGAAATTTTCATATATATATATATGTGAGAAAGGACTCACTCAAAATGGTACAATACAAAAAATCAAATAAATATGAAAGTAGCCATTAATATAAGAATTGAGGGTCAAAATAAAAAGTCTAAGACTTATAAAGACCAAATAGCAAAATGACAGGAAGAAGTCCTGCATTATCAGCAATTGCATAAATGTAAATGAATTAAACTCTCCAGTTAAAAGGCAGAGTATGGCATGGCAGAATGGATAAAGAAGAAGCATGAAATAACTATATGCTGTTTACAGAAGACTCACCTTCAAGTCAAAGGCATAATTAGATTAAAAGTGAAAGGATGGGGAAAAGTATGCCATGTAAATAATAACCTAAAGAGGGCTGGGGTTTCTATATTAATATCATAAAAAATAGACTTTAAGTAAAAAACTTTATGAGGAACAAGAAAGCCATGATATTCTGATAAATGTGTCAATTCAAGAAAATGACATAACAATTATAAATATATATGCATTTCATGGTAGATCCCAAAAACATATGAAGCACATATTGACATATTTGAAGGGAGAAATAGACTGTTCTACTTTAATAGTAGGATACAGCTATACACCACTTTCAATAACGGATAAAACATCTATACAGAAGATCAATAAGGAAATAGAAGACTTGAATAATACTCTAAAGCAACTAGACCTAACATATATAAACACTTCACCCAATACCAAAGAATACACATTCTTCTCTAGAATAGATCATTTTCCAGGAAAGACTATATGTTAGGTCACAGAAAAATCTCAATAAATTAAAAAACATTGAAATCAATTAAAGAAGGAGAATGAGAAGGTTCACAAATATTTGGAATTTAAAGAACATACTCTTAAACAACCAATGGGCCAAAGAACAAATCACAAAACCTATTAGGAAATATCTTAAGGCGAATGAAAAAGAAAACACAACAGACCAAAGCTTATGGGATGCAGCAAATGCATGCTTAGAGGGAATTTATAGCTCCAAATGTTTACATTAAAAAAGAAAAAGAGATCCCAAATCAGATACCTAACCTCAAAACTAGCGGATCTAGAAAAAAGAAGAGGAAATTAAACCCAAAGCAAACAGAAGGAAGAAAATAATAAATATTACAGTGGAGATAAATGAAATAAAGAATAAAAAACGATAGAGAAAATCAACAAAACCAAAAGTTGATTCTTTGAAAAGATCAATAAAATCCACAAGCCTTTAGCTAGACTCACAAAGGAAAAAAAGAGAGAAGACACAAATAACTAAAATAAAATAATGAAAGGGGGGCTGTTACTACTAATCCCACAGAAATAAAAAGGCCTTTAAGTGGATACTATAAACAACTCTACATCAGCAAATTAAATACCTGGGTGAAATGGACAAATTCCTAGAAACACATAAACTACCTACACTAACTCAAGAAAAATTAGAAAATCTCAACAGACCAATACAATTAAAGAGATTCAGAACAATACAATTAAAAAGATTGAATCAGTAATCAAAAACTTCCCGGCAAAGAAAAGCCAAGAAATAGATGACTTCCCAGGGAAATTTTACCAATTATTCCAAGAAGACTCAACTCCAGTTCTGCTGAAATTCTTCCAAAACTAGAAGAGGGAACACTTGCATCATTCTATGGGGCCAACATCACCCTAATACTAAATCCAGATTAAAAAACCATAAGAAAATAAAACTACAGACCAATATCCATTATAATATTAATCTTATGACTATAGATGCAAAAATCCTCAACAAAATACTGGGAAGCCAATTCCAACAGCACATTAAAATAATTATAAACTATGATGAAGTGGAATTTATCCCAGTATTCAAAAGTGGTTCAATATAAAAAAAAAATTAATGTAATATACCACATTAACAGAATGAAGGGGAAAAAACTACTTGACCATCACAATTGACACAGTAAAGACATTTCACAATATTTAGCACCACTTATTGATAAAAAAGATTTAGAAAACTAGGACTAGAAGTAAACTTCCTCAACATGAGTAAAGGTATATATCAAAAACCCACCGCTAACATCCTCCTCAATGGTGAAAAACTGCAAGCTTTCCCTCTAAGATCAGGAAAAAAGACAAGGATGCCCACTGTTCCCACTATTCTTTATCATTGTACTGAAAGTTCTAGCCCAGAGCACCTAGGGAAGAAAAAGAAATGAAAGGCATATAAATGGAAAAGTAAGAGTAAAACTGTCCCTATTTGTAGAGGACATGATCCGATAACTAGAAAAATCCTGAAAAATCCACAATGAAGCTACTAGACTTAATAAATGAATTCAGCAAAGTGGCAAGGTAACAAGATCAACATGCAAAAAACAGTAGTGTGTCTATAAACCAGTAATGAATAATATAAAGAGGAAATAAGGGAAAAATCTATTGTCAATGGCACGTATGGGAATCAAATGTCTAGGAATATATCTAGCCAAGTATATAAAAGATACACAGATAACTATGAATCATTACTAAAAGTTAAAGAAGACCTAAATAAATACAAAGGTATTCTGTGTTCATGCATTGGAAACCTAATTTTTTTTTTTTTTTAAAGACACTTGCTGTCTGCGCTCTGTGTGTTATTCTGTGTCTGCTTGTCTTCTCTTTAGGCGGCACTGGGAACCAATCTTGGGACCTTCAGGAGTGGGAGAGAGGGGCTCAATCTGTTGTGCCACCTCAGCTCCTTGGTCTGCAGCATCTCTTATTGTCTCTCTTTGTCTCTTTTTGTTGTTGTTGCGTCATCTTCCTGTGCCAGCTCTCTATGCAGGCCAGCACTCCTGCGTGGGTCAGCTCTGCATTCAGGCCAGCTTATCTTTCACCAGGCGGTCCCAGTAATCGAACCCTGCATCTCCTATATTATAGACAGGAGCCCAATCACTTGAGCCACATCCATTTCCCCTAAATATTGTTAAGATTTCGATTCTACTCAAAGCAATGTACAGATTCAAGGCAATCTCAATCAAAATTCCAACAGCCTTCTTTGCAGAAGTGAAAAAGCCAATCATCAAATTTATATGGTAGAGACTCCAAGAGAGTCTTGGCAATATCTAGATTTTGGACTTCTTCTAGCTTCAAAGCCATGAGCTAAACAATTCTTGTTGTTAAGACAAAACCAGTGTGTTCTATTTGTGATAGCAGTGCTAGCAAATTAAGACACTTCTTATCTGTGTGGACGTGGGCACATCCGTTTTCTCATGTGATCAATAGGACTAAAAATTCCCACCTCTTAAGATTGCTTGAAGAGCACATGACAAAATGATGTATGTAGACCTATAAGGCCTTTTTTGCTGCTCAAGGTCTTCACATTTGCTGTTCCCTATTTCTGGAATGCTCTTGACCCAGTTGACCCTTCATGCTACCTGTCATCTCCCCAGATGGCCTCTCCTGATCACCCATTTTCCTTACCCTTTTCTTTTCTCTCCCACAGTATCTGGTTTGCCTTACTGAGACCATTTTTCACAACCTCATATTATTCATTTCTTTGATTGCTCTTCATTTCCTATTTTCTCCACAGTATTTTAGCTCCATGAGGACAAGAATTAAATTTGCCCTGTTTACCCCTATTTCTCCAGTACCTAGCCCAGTGTCAGAAAACCAGAAAGTTTTTGTTGAATCAATATCTGAATGGAAGAATGTGTTTAGTGCAGTATTTGTATATAATAAGTACATAGTAAATTTGGCTATTTTATTGTTTTTGTTATTATTCAATTGTATGAACTTCTTCATTAAATGGATTATAATCCATATGTGGAGAAAAAGAGGATGTTTTTCTTCAATTCCTACCACCTTTGTTCACTCCAAACATGGGGAACATGCTCTTCCTGACACAGAGAAAGAATGTGAGCTAAAGCTTGTTTTAATTTTGCATTATTTGAAAAGGTATTCAGCTACCATACATTCTACATAATCTGTTCAAAATTAATATTATAAATTTCTTAAGCAGGCAAATAGCTCTCCAAGAGCCTACAGGTTCCCTTTTATATAATGCAACTTCATTTAGCTCCAGTAGTTTTCAGCAGCATAATTATGTTTGAATATAAAATAGGCACCACTGCTCTTCATCCAGAAATGTAACAACACCCCATCTGGACAATGATATGGTCGTTGCTGAGAAACAGCATGCAGGAATAATAATTTTTGAATAGAGTAATAGCATAAAATTCAAAAAGAATGACTAGATGCAGGTAAGAAAATTATAGTGATCCAAAAGCAATTTGTTTGGAGTAGCAATCTAATTGTTAGAAAAGGTGGCCTGAATTGTATTACTGGCAAAACAGTGCAGAGGGTGTGTGGCTTCAAAGCGGTGGTGGTTGTTCTTTCTGAAAACCATATCATGACAACTAAACAGATAAACCTGAGTGTGTGTAGTGTGTCACTTCAATACTCCTTGACGTTATCAAAATATGTCAAGTTTTTAAAAATTTAGGAGATGGACGGGGTCACAGACATTTCAGGTGTTATTATTGACCCTATCCTTGCCAAGTTTCAGTGGTACTGTGCTACTGTGGCACCAGGAAAGCTTCCCATTATTCTGATTGCCAGAATTCTTACCTATGATGGAAAAAAATGTCACCCCTTCATTGAGTTCCTACTTCTGATTCTGGAAAAATAGAATCTGTGTAGTCCCTCTTCCACTTGACGCTGCTTTAACAACCTAGAGATTGTAATATGTCTGTGACTTTCTTCAAGCTAATCATCCCAAACTCCTTCACAACCATTATTACACTGGAAAATAGAGACTGAAATGGCCATAGGTACCATCAAGGGTTTTAATCCATTCAGAGCCTAAGAGAGGAAGGAGCAAGGCTCAAGGTATGTGACGGCATGACATAGGGCGGGCAGCCCTAACAAAGCAGAAGGTCATATCCACTACCTGGATTATCACTACCTCTATTTTCAGGATTTTCTAAGATCCTCTGTGGGGTCTAGGGCAGATGCTCATAATAAACCCAAACTGAAACTTTGGAGAACATCCACAGATAAGTCATTTTCTAAATACTTGACATATAAAGTTATGTATCATTCAAACATAGATAAGTAGGCACAAAAATTGAATAAATGAACTTATTTATTAGGCAAACAAATTTGTAAAGTTGGCCTTATATTCTGAGTTTCATTTTCAGGGCACATTTTATAAGAATTTTTGTCATAATTTCACCAGAATGTTCCAAACTGCATTTGATGCTATACAAATAAATGGCTTTCAAGATATTAATATGTACTCCTCAAAAAAAAAATAGGATTTTATGAACTATTATATCACATGATACTCCAAGGTCCACAAAGTTTCTGATCTTACCTCTTCCCACGATACCATGTGATATATGATATTTTAAAACTAGAGTTAAGAAGAACTACCATACTATACCCATATCCCGTTTTGTTCATTTTATAGGAAAAGCCATTTTCCACAAATTCTCTAGATACATAACAAGGACTTGAGATCATTTTTAGTGGCTATCTAGGTCATATTTTGTAAATACTAAATTTATATATATTTTATGTATTTGATATATAATAGTTCAATATACATTATACAAAGTTTTCCTTTTCTTTTTTATTAATTTTGAATATGCTTAGTATTGATAATTATGGGCATAATTTTAACACCAACTATAATATTATCACTGCCAGCATATTATATTATTTTTCTTATTACATTTGAGGCATAATAATATGTAATAGATCTCTCTGTTTTGTGCTTTTAAAATATAATTATCTCATTCTTTAATATAGATTATTTTTATGTGAGTAAATTTAAAACTTATGCAAACACATACACACATTATCTCTCACACTTTCATTAGGAATTAATAGAACAGTTAAGTCACTGAAATGTTTAGGGGAAATATTATCCTCAATAGAACAAAATAAATCAACAAAGTTTTAGGAAGAAAAGTCTTCTGGCATGCTCTGTCTCTCAGTTTAGCCAAATGTCCCTAAACTAAAGCAAATTCCCAAGGAAGCAATAAAATAGAAGTGCTTTAGAAATTTCAGTATTAGCTTTTTAATCATTACAGTGGTTATTTAATCAAGGCAGTTGTAGCAGTTTGACATTATTTATGAATTCCAAAAATAGATATTGGATTAGGTTTGTGAACTGGTCTTTTCCTCTGGGCATGTTAGATTATATTGGATTCAGAGGTTTCACTTTTAGTTGATTAAATAATGATTTAAGGCTCTGATTGGGCCACATCAGTAGGACGTTGAGAACCTGCACGCCAAGGAGACTCACAGAGAAACTGCACTGCAGAGAAGGGAGGTTAGAGTTTTGAGCTGGAGCCCTGGGAAGTAAACACACAAAAGAACACAGAGAAATAGAGATGGCTCTATAGACATGGCAGAGACCCCGAAAAGTGAGAGAGCCTGATAGTCTACAGGTGACTTTGTGGAGAGAAAAGAGCAGCTGAGCCCAGAAAGGAAGGAGACCCTGGAGAGAGACAGGACATACTCCAGCCTGCAGCTGATACTGAAAGAAGCTGGGACCATGGAGCCAAGAGACAAAGAGGGAGCCTGAACCCTTGCAGACATCAGCAGCCATCTTGCTCCAACATGTGGCAACCGACTTTGGTGAGGGAAGTAACTTACGCTTTATGGCCTGGTAACTGTAAGCTTCTACCCCAAATAAATACTCTTTATTAAAGCCAACATATTTCTGGTATTTTGCATCAGCACCCCTTTGGCTGACTAACACAGCAATAAATTGAAAACCTAACTTATCTGGCACCAATACTCAGCCAAAGGCATGAAAGCTTTTTTTTTTTTTTTCTTTTTCCTTGGAGGAGAGGCATTATATATGCACCCAAAACCATTAGGTTATATATTCGATGGTTTTAATTTTTCTTTAACCTTGCAAACATCCTGGGATCTACCTATAATTCTGTTTTGGTAGTTTATGCAGCTAACACATCTTTATGAGGAAACCATATTGTATTGAAATTCTTTTAAGGTTTTAGTGTAAAACCACTTGTGAATAGGCAGCATGGTAGATCTCTCATTATTCCAACTTCTGATTGATACACACAATTGTGATATTAAGTTCTATGTATATCTCTGTTATATGCCCTGAAATTACTGGGAAGGTATATGGACTCAGTCCTTTTCCAGAAGGAAGCCAATTTTACTTGGAATTCAGAGGATGAAATGAAACATAACTTTACTGTTCCTATGCATTTGTCTCTCTTTCTGAATCCACCAGAAATGGGCAATAGAAGTCCACTTCAACTTCCTCCCCACCCCTTTTTGCTTTTCTACTATCCCTCCTTCCCCCCAGATCCTGGTTTCTACCAACTCCACCATGTCTGCCCAGGCCAAGAACATTCATTCACACTCATGTTTAAGGTCAGGAAAGTCCTTACACTGGACCTTTTACATTACAACCCTTGAGTTCATGTCTTTGAGAGACATTCAAGCACTAGGTCCTCAACTGATCAACTCCTGCATCTTTGGAGTGGAGTATAAGAGAAATCACTCCATAGCTAAGGCATTTTTAGGCTAAAAGACTTCCTTTCACCTTGATGAGATTGTGGAAGAATAGGGCTTAAACAGTTCAGAAGACTCTGTACTAAAGTATGTAGTACTGCTAATTTTAAATATTGCTGTCTTTTTCATCATGTATTAGTGTATTCAGCTTCAGTTTTCCAGGACTGTGGAAAGAATCATTAGTGCCTGTAGTTAAGAGCCCCTTAACTAACACAAATAACTGCAGTCAGGACCCATCTGCTCCCACAACTCTCACCATCAGCCTTGCAACTAGGGTGACCAATTGTCTCAGTTTGCCCAGGAGCAGGTGGTGTGGGAGAAGGGATCTGGGACATAGGACTCTCAATGCTAAAACTTGGACAGTACTGGGCAATCTGAGCTGGCTTAAGACTGAGAAGGCTCCTGAGATGCAAGACTTATAGTGCTAAAACAAGGAAAGTTACAGGAAACCATTTGCTTACCTTGCAGGCAACCGATTTCTGAATTCATCATGGGCATTTTGAGTAAACTTATGCTCTAGGACCAGTTGAATCACTCCTTGCTTCAGATTAAATTGCGTCCAAAGGCTCTGCTATCGTTCAGTAAATAAAACTCTGACTTTTTTACTCTTCGTTGCGTTTTAGTTTCCTAGATGGTATAAAGCAGATACGATGAAATGCATTGGCTTAAACAATGGGAATTTATTAGCTTTCAGTTTGAGGCAGAGAAAATGTCCAAATCAAGGCATCATCAATGCGATGCTTTCTTCCGAATATCAGCTGCCGGTGACCCTTGGCTCCTCTGCTACATGGCAAGGCACATGTTGGCATCTGCTGGTCTTTCCCTTCTCATCCAGGTTTCATTGATTTCAGCTTCTTGCTTCCATGGCTTTCTCCCTCTCATGTCTGAATTCATTCCATTTATAAAAGTCTCCAATAATAGGATTAAGACCCATCCTGAATGAGGTGGGTCACACCTTAACTGCAGTAGCCTCTTCAAAAGGTCCTGCTTACAATGGGTCCACATCCACAGGAATGGATTAAATTTAAGGACATGTTTTTCTGGGGTACATTCAACTTCAAACCACCAAAGAGTGGTTAAATTATTTTCCTGATATCAGTAGGTAGGAAGTGGCTGAAACAGGTCTTGAGCTGAAGTCTTCCAATTTTAAAGCCCATGAACTCATCATCTCCTTATTTGTGTACATCAGTTTCCAATATCATACTTTCTCAATTTTCAATAGATAACTCCTTCACAGGTCAGGAGAATATGTTTCAAGAGAAAGAGAAATGAAAGTTCATATTATTAGGTAATGATCTCCAACGCTTCTAGAAATCTTCAAAGTGAAAGTGGTTCATTCAAGTTAGAATGGTCTTGCACTGAGTCCTTGTCATCTTGCTTATTTCAGTTTTATTCAGCCCAGATTTTGTGACTTAGGTCAGATTGCTGTGCCTTAGATTATACTGACTAGTATATGATATTTCAAAAACAAATATTAGAATAAACTGAAATAAGGTTTGTTCAAAATAGCTATTGTGAATATAAAAGGAAAGTTATGATTCTGATTTAGCTTTAATTTAAATTAAATGCCACAATTTTGTCACATTTCCATTAGATTCATTCTGGGGAAGCTCCCTATTATCCTCAATCAATTTAATTTCCAATAATTAAACTCAAGATTCAAAGGTTATGAATGTGTAGACTCACATATACCTTAAACCAATTTTACTACTTAATGTCTCATCTGAAATGATCTAGAGAATCTAAGAAATATTGTCACTTATTTTTATGTTGAGTTAAAATAAAATGTCTGGTGTTGAATTTTCACTGGTTTAACGAAACATCAATGTTCCTAGTTTATCTGGGATTTATTCTATGTGCCTGAAACACATTTCCTGACTTTTTAGATGCTTGTTTCTCCTGCAATTAGAATAACTAAGTACTTGGTTGTCATGGAAATACTCTCCTCTATAAAAATTCTTAAAACAGAAGCCTTCCTGATTTGTCTGTTTTTGCAGAGAAGGCAATTACTACCAGTACCTTTATCCTCCTTTCTCTGTGTTTCCTTTTATATTTCCCAGTACCTTTCAATTCAATTTTTTTTGGTAGCAGTTTCTTGGTGCTCAATCTCTAGATGAAAATGCCTCTCCATTCATGAGAAGCAGTAACAATATTCAGATGGTGTTTCAAGCTTTCAGGGGTTGACAATAATCATTGAAAGGTGCATATATGTAGCTGAGGCATTGTTAGGTTGGCCGCTTGTAACTTAATCCAATCTCAGAATATTCTAGCAGTTACTTGGAAATAGACTATTATGCCATTGCTTGGATGTAAATGATAGCTGGGCCTCAGCAACTGACATATCTAGCCCAGAACTGCATGCTACTCAGCTCTATATGGAAATTTCTCCTTATACTACCTGGTAGGTCAACTGATATATCACTGGCACATTTATCAAAGTAAGCACTTAATAATTATTTGTTAAATGAAAGAAAACACTAAGTAGGTTCTGAAACGAGGTCTTTTATTTCATTGTGTGATATGAGAGGTGGATCTTAGTGAACTGATGGTTTGATGAAAAGAATATGTAAATTCAATCCCATATCTTTTCCTTGAAACTCTGTTATATATATTTGTGGAGCGTCTACGTCGTACTAGGTACTATCCTTGGTGCTGAATATTCAATAACGATATTGTGGTATGAGGTAGCAGCATAGCATAGAGGTTACAGGCTCAGGATCTGGAGCCAGATTGCCTGGGTTTACATCTAAACATCTTTGTTCATTAGCTCTGTGGCCTACAGCCTCAGTGTTGTATCTGTAAAATAGTGATTTCCCCTTCTTCAGACGGTTGCTCTGAGGGATAAATGAGTTTAGTTTTGCAAGGTTTTCTAAACAGTGCCTGGATCATAATAAGCACTCTGTGTTTTCTAAATATAAATAAAATAAGACAAAACATTGTGCAAGAAAGACAGAGTACCTACACTTGTGGATCTTACAATTTAGCCAGTCATTCTTCTTTGTTCCAATATCATCTCAGGCACAGTACAAGCATCAGATAAAATATGTCCTAATATAGATTCTGGTAAAATAAATGAGAGAAGAGCAAGGAAAAATACTGAACAAGAGAGAGTTTCCAATGTTGAGATGCTCTCCAATTCATCACCCACTCAATTTCCCTTATATTCTCCAATACCTTTGAAAGGAGGTCTATAGAAGAAGTGAATTACAATGAATGCACAAAATTGTAAGTATGAATCAGAGGGTGACTTGGTAGGTACTGAGTCATCTCACTCTGTGTAATGGATGTCTTCCTAGAGAGTTGTAGATACAGTGAGGGTCTTTATCAAATTATATTTCAAATGCTCTAGGAAGGCTTGTTGTGTAAAGGATGTGTGGTGAACCACACATGACTAACCACTGCTTTATTTATTTTGTTTTTATTTTTTATTTTCTTATTTTTTTTATTGTGGGTAAAAATCAAATTTTTCACAATACATACAAATATTTGTAAAATGATATATAAATACATATGCATATATGTGCATTTGTTTACATAAATGTTATTATATATATATATATGTATTTTTAAAGTTGCTAAGATTACCTAAATATTACTCAGAAATTACAGGGATTCCCATGTTCCCCACCTTCCACACCTCCAACAACATCCCACACCACCATCCTTCATCCGTGTGACACAACACCCGCAATGGATATACACATCCTGGGGCCTTGCCACTGAGCATGGACCACAGTTCACATCATAGACCACACTCTCTCCCACACAGTTCTGCATGGTATATGCTGATGGAAAAGGGCTTACATCCATCACTGCAACGCCACTCAGGACAACCCCGAAGTCCCAAAAAAAACCCTGTATTTCAACTGTCCCAAAAAGGTCCAGTGGCCACCAGCTCCACCTCACTGTTACAATTTCTTCCATTGCTTGAATCATAATATGTCTACAACAGAACACCACCAAGTCCACTCTAGTCCACAGCTCCTCCCCCAATCCTGAGGGGACTGGGAGGGTGATGTCCACTCCACCTCCAAGTGAGAGTGGGCTTATATCCCATATATACTGTGGATGGGTTTATCCTGCCTGCAGCTGCAGGCCCTCTCCATTCCCTGGGATGGCCATTGTCCATCGTCGTCTCCTCGCCAGGCCACTTGGATGAGTCCATTGAGCTGTAGGGTAGGAGTTGCAGCTCCACCGAGATTCCAGGCATAGCTGGCACATAGGTAGGCCAGAGGCTTCAGTCTCTGGAAGTACACCTAACAACTCCAGCATCACATATAGGTTTGAATAGAAGGGACTGATGGACTATGTGCAGGGAGGACTTATTTGAGTCCAACTCTGTCACTCTCATGAGCACAGATTCCACTGAAGATCCCACTAATTAGGCATCAATCTCTGGGACTATCCCCACTTATATAGGACCTGGGGGTTTCCAGAGCCCTCAGGGGTCCCTCTGTGTGGGGTGATATCCATTTTGCTGTTCTATGAGATCCTACTGAGGTGTGCGTAAGCATTACCTCTGGGATGACCTCCTGACTCTCTTTGAAGTCTCTTAGCCATGTGAACTCATTTCTCTTTACCTTTTCCCCCTTTTATTCAAGGTTTTTTTTCCAATCGTTTTTCCCATTGGCACTTGGTATTAATCCCTCGTTGCCAGGGAGGCTCATCCCCGGGAGTCATGTCCCATGTTGGGGGGAAGGTAATGCATTCATATGCTGAGTTTGGCTTAGAGAGAGGCCACATTTGAGAAACAAGGAGGCTCTCAGGTGGCAACCCTTAGGCACTCCATAACAATAGGCTAAGTTTCTATTAGAAGAGCAAATACTCATAAGGCTAGTCCTCAATAACAAGAACCTATCAGTGAGCCATCCTCTTTTGCCAGATACGACCTCTGCACTCAGGGGACTATTGCTGCTCCCTTGAGGAATGTAGCAGAGCTCTCCAGGCTGGGAATTCAGATTCCCTCATTTATTGAGTAATTGTCTTCCCACTGTGACCATGCCCCATCCCTTGATCATTTGAACAATTTTATATATCTTTCATGTATATTCAGATGGACTTACTCCCATGAATCCCCCATCCCAGACAACCCCACCAATAATCCACTACAGCCCCCCTTGTAACCCTTCTGTGATCTAAACCTTCCCTGAACATGAAGCCCTTATAATAACAAAATACAATTTATAGGAAAAAGAAATAATAATGATAAGCTTTAATGCAAGAGATAAGTACAAGGAAACTCAGAAGAAAAAAAAAAGAAACTAAACTAAAAATAAAATATAATTAG
>JAQZBX010075787.1:0-14542 GCA_029593785.1 Cabassous unicinctus
ATGTTGCTGACAATAAGAAACCTGAGGATCTAGCCCTACTGCCAGGCTAATTCACGATACTCAAGAGTTCTGCAAGCCCAGTGGTTCTGGACTACCCTGGGGAAGGATTCTCCTTAGATGAATATTCTTAGATGAATATTCTAAGTGTCAACAATAAAAAGCTCAAGAGACCCCCCCAAGGACTGAATCCCAAAACCACTGTGAATGTCCAGATTTGCCAGTACCACTAAAGCATAATGTTCAATAAGTGTCCATCACAGAAAGATCTCCAAACAAAACTGTAATGTTACAAATTTGCCAGTAGAATAATTGTTCTCTGACAAACCTTAGCAATCAGAAAGACTGTATGGATTCATGGATAAAACAAGGAGCTAATTTTCCTAGTGAACATCTGAGTTTCAGAGCTTTCTTAGAATTAAGTTATAAGTTGGTATCTGAAATCTGGATGTAGGGTTTCAGGAATACTAAGGAGAATAACCCTAAAAATTATATTAAGATACATCAATGAAATTCTTAAAACTGAAAATATAGAATTCTTATAAAGAAAATAGAGAGGGATCTAGAATTAATTCTACTGAGAAAACAAGGCCCAGAGGGGGCAAGTCTCTTGCCCAAAGTTACACAGCTGGTTAACAGTAAAACTTCTAAAATATTTGTGATGAGTTAGTGTTGTTTTTAACTTGGGAATGTTCTTACTCTTCACTTCCATTATTGGCTTAGAACAGTCCAAAGAAGGCCTGTTCAGATTAAGAATAAAAATAATATTTAAGACTTCCTTAGCTCAATTTTGGGAAATATGAAAGAGTCTTTGATTACATTACTAGTCTCTCATAGGCCTCCGGGCACTTTAAAGAGTCATTACTAGGCAGTTCTATATGTAGGAGGGGACGGTATTTTAACTCTACCTGCTAGAGACAGAAACATTGTATAAGAATATTTCCAGTAATCAAACACACTTCTCAGGAGTCCATGACAATTGAAGTGTTGCCTTTGTTTACCTGCTCTTTTAGGAATCCGTTTCCCAAAGGCTCTCTGTTCTTGAAGGAGATGAATGTCGTAAGGAATGATAAAGATGCCGGAGGCTCAGGAGACTGTCCACTATATTGTTGAAGACTCTACTAGAGCTAATCCAGGACAGAGGTTGTGCTGCTTCTTTACTTGCAAGTACTGAAATAAAACACAAAAGTTTCACTTTATAAGAATGGCTCTGCCAACAAGAAAATTTAAAAGCCATTTTTTAAAAATGTTTAATGTAAACACTGTTTTAGGAAACTTGCTAATGATCCCCCCAAAATGCTTTACAGGATGACGAAATTACCAAAACCAAATGCAAAAGCAAGCTTAAAAAAAATCCAAAAGCAAAACCAGCAGCACATATTATATTACTGTAGTTCCTGACTGGTTCTCCAAAGGATCCAGTATAGTCTTCTTGAAAAAAAAGAAAAAAGAAAAAAACATACCCAGCTCAATTAATCCAAAGGAACCTGGTAATGAAAGAACCATCTGTCTTATTTTTCAGTTTCTCTCCACACACAAACAGCTCTATTGCTAAATGCAGAGGTGAGGGAAGGAGATATTGCTCTGACAACCCTCAAAAGAATGGAGGAGAAGAAAAAAATGTGGAGGAGGTCAAGAAGAATAAAAATATCTAGAAAAAACTTTGGAGAAAGGAAACCCTGGGAAATGAATGAGAAAAGCAACTAGTTTAAGGATGTTTCTGTGGGACACTTTCTCAAAAGAAAATTGAAAAAAAAATCTCAAACTGCTCCTGCTGCAACTTGACTTATGCAAGACTAACCTTGACACAAAAATAAACAAAAACTGCATGGTCTCTGTTTCTTGTGATAGAAAATATTTATTAAAAAATTTCTTAGGAAACAAATATCAAAAACAGAGAACTATCAAAAAATGGCAAATATCTTATTTTCAGAAGCCACTTTTTAACTCCAATGTCCTTTAATAAGGAAATAATTATGCTTCCTTGTTATGAAAATCATATGGCAACATGGAAAACTATTTAGTTTTTCAGGTAAAGAAAGTGAAAAAATTTTTAACACTAAGATTACTTTATATGTGTTAGATGTACATGCATATGACAAATTACTGAAAGGCATTCGAGAAAAAAACCTGCTTATGTGCTGAGTTGTGGTTTATAGGGGATTTTTTTTCTCAAAGTACATGGATTTGAGAATTCTGAGAAAAATCTGTTTCTTACTTATTTTCATATACTTCATTTTGAAATGCTAGGTAGTTGACCCATTTAGAAATGAGAAGGCAAAGTGGTCATCTTAAGTAGCTACTACTGTAATGAAGGGCAGGTCTCCACTGTGAGACACAATTTTGAACCTGAAAAATCAAGTGTTATGATAAATTTGCACCACAGATTAATTCTCCCTACTTGCATACAAAGGTCTGATCCTGGTCTTCTATCGTTTTCTACCTGCTATTACTGATGACCAGCTGGAGTAAAAGACCAATTTCAGTTTTAGAGTTGAAAGGGTCCTCTATGATTATCTGTTCTGAATAGGAAGGTAAAGCAACCTCAAACAATGCCATACCAGGAACAGCTGGGGGGATGGGATTTAGTTAAACCTGGAGAAGCTTAAACCAAGGCAGGAAACAGCCCATTCTCGTGTTTGAAGGGCTCTTCTCAAGAGGAATTCACTTGGTTCTGCAGGCTATCAGTGAATGCAAAGGCCAGTGAGAGCAAAATTCAAGGAGTTAAGTGTGAGCTCAGTACGAGGAAGAACTTGCTAATGTTTAGGCTGCCTAAAGATAATCCTGGTTGTACTGATGGATGGAGGGTCACACTTTTGAGCAATAACTAATTCTGTAAAATTCTAAAGAAGAGAAGGTTTCAATTGCAGGAAAAAAAGGTGCTCTTACCGGAATAGGCAAATAATTAAAACCAAATAATGTGCTCTGATGACTTGATGATTGAATGAATATACAAACTCAGAATCATAAAATGCAGGTATTTATGACTTTAGCATACTTGCGATTTGAAAAGTAGAATGCAACAAAACATGGCTATAAAGTAATTTTTCCCAATGATTTCTATTATAAAATGGCATGTCTCCAAAAGGGTGGAGTGTAGTCTCCCAAGGTCACAATTTATAGTCTACTTTCTCAACTAGGGCTTTGCAATATTTTCCTAGCCCTGGAACTTCATCTCCCTGTCGTCATCTGGATAATAAGAATTCCTTCAGTGCTTTGAAATCCTGTTTCTTGCTTGCTTAATGTTTTGTTCTGCTCCTCTACTTAGTTGATAAATTTGGGCTTTAAGTGGAGGGTTTCTGTTTGGGGTGAAGAAAAAGTGACAGTAATGTATGGTGGTGAGGGTACTGTAACATTGTGAATGTGATTAATCCCAATGAATTGTATGCTTGGGGAGGATTGGGATGGGAAGCGTTATGTTGTATATGAGTTTCCACAATTTTTTAAAAAAAGAGAAACTAATGAGATAATGACAATTAAATGCAATACATCATACTGGATGGGATTTAAGAATGAAGGAGAAAAGACTCAAAAAGACATAATTGGGACATAAGGAAAAACTGGAATATAAAATGTAAGCTTTCTATCAACGTTATGGTTCTTGAACTGGATAACTGTATTCAAGGTGATTACATAAATATCTTTGTTCATAATAAATGTACATGGAAATATTATGTGTTCAAAGATTATGATGTATGCACTTGCTCTCAAATGTTCAGATGACAGATAGATTAAAAATTTAAAAATTTTTTTAATGTTTTAAAAAATTCTACAAGATGCCCTTCCTGGAGAAATGTGCTAATATCTGAATGTACAGCCCTTCCTCAAATTTGAAAGCATTCTTATGTTTTCTCTCCCAGAGTAAATAAACCCACAACTAGGAGGGAACCAATTTCCTTCCTTTCCTAGAACTCTGAAAGTTCCAAGGGGTTTACTGTTAGTTTGCTTTAAAGTTACAATTAAATTCCCACCTGGGTTATAAAAGCCCTTTTTTCAAACAACTTATGATATCAGTTTATTCTAAATTAACCTAGATCATTCTGGCCCTTGGGAAATATCACTTCCTGTTTGTTAATTCCTCTCCTTACCTCTTTTGCTATTTATTCTGGCCCTTGGGAAATACTGTCTCCTGTTTAATTCCTCTCCTTACCTCTTATGCTATTTTTAAATGAAAGAAATTAGTTAGCCTGAGGGTAAACGATCAGGTAAGCATATAGCAAACTTTAAGATTACAGTGTTGGAAATTGCACTGCTTTTAATAGCAAATGAAGATATGTGACAGTACCTATATCACTATCCATCAGATGAAACATTACAATTTAAATCCTCTAAAGCCAAGTTATAAATATAACAAGAATTGTAATTTATTGCAATTCTTATAACTTATTATTACAAATAAATCAAAACATACATTTTTCATGAAATCATATAATCCTAGATTTACTTAATAGTAGTAGGGTAATCCTTATGGCAAAGTGCAGAGTCACATTCATTTTCTGTTAAACTTAACTCTTAAAGTTTTCACTTTCTATAGTTGATTTATTTAATAAATAATTATCCAATGCCTACTATATGCCAGACACTGTCCTAGGCGATTGGGGATACAGTAGTGAAGAAGAAAAACAGCTGACTGTCCAAAAGGAAAGTAGTTAACAAGTAACTCAAAAATAATTCACAAGTAATTAGCAAGTGGTTCACAAGTAATTACTAACTACAATTGTCTGGAGAGGGACAGGAAGCTTCTGTGAAGGACAAGAAGATGAAGCAAGGGTAGAGAAGAACATTCCAGGAATTTGCAAACATATGAGGTGAGAATGGAAATGGGACATGGAAGAACTGAGGCTGCTGGTAGGAAGGGCCATGATGAAAATAACAACTAATCTTTGTTGTATGCCTGTTGTGTTCTGGGCTTCATGTGCACAAACTCATATAATCCTTAAAACAACACTGAAATGTGTTCATTCTCATTCTACCGATAAGGAAATTGAGTTTAGAGAAGTTAAGCATTTCATCAAATGATATCACAATATTACCCCTACTAGGAGACATTCTAGGTTGTTTTCAGAGAGGTGTTTATCTAAATGTCATTTTGGAGCCAAATCTCTTTTATCAACCTAACAGATACAGTTTAAACCAGTAAATCTTACAAATTGGTAGAAATACTTTAAAATTAAAATTTCACTTTTAAATAGAGTTTTTTTCCTAAAACATTAATTAATCTTTGTTCATTCAAGTCATATAAACATATCTAGATGTTTAAAATACTACAAATCTCTGAAAAGGGAAAGTAAAGAGAAATTTAAATGAGAAAATATATTTCTAGCTAAGGTGACTCTATAATAATCCTGTTGAAACAAAATATATTGAAGAGAAAGTAGATACAGAAAATAGTCTTCCTACAAGCATACTTTTTTTCTGATAACCACACTGACTGGGCAGAAAAAATCAGAGCATTTGAGGAAATACTTAGATAAACAAACCAAAGGTTGCTCTGGAATGCTTTGCTCTTTGTTCTGGCCAGTGAAGAAGACAAGACACAATCTTAAAGAAAGATAACCAAATTTTTCTTTAGAATCAAAGAACTGAGAAGGACCTACTCCATGCCAGAGACAATGTTTGATAATGCACATGATTAAATAAAGAAACCTACTGTGTTCTGGGCTTCATGTGCACAAACTCATATAATCGTCATAACAGCACTGAATTGAGCACTGTTTTTATTCTCATTCTATTGATAAGAAAATTGAGGTTTAGAGAAAGGTTATTTCATCAACCAATATCACAATATATTTTGTTTTTTAATTCTTATTTGGAATGATGGAAATGTTTAGGTAACGGATGGTGGTGATGGTAGCATAACATTGTGAATGCAATTAAAAGCACTGAAATTAAAAAAAAAAAAAGAAAGAAATGTCTTTGATTTTGAATTGGTTATACCCATAAACACTGTGACTATAAATATAAATGATCAGTTCACATTAATGCCAATTTTTAACTTAAGGATATTATAACAATGTTTATTATAAAGTGTGAACTGAAGTCAAGTCTACAAATATGGTGAAGATCCAACTATGGGACCTCTGTACCTTTAATATTATTTTCTATAAACAAGTGTCTGAGAAAACCTCAAAAGGCATAACCTAAAAAATAATGGGTAACTATTTACTGACTGCATTCTTCACATTATAAAATAACCCAGTCTAGAAAATACAAAAGAAAATCTGAAGAGGAACATTTCTCTTCTAGGGGATAGAGGGGTGCGGGGGAGTGGGAAATCACTTATTGCAGATTTTCCAAGAAGAGTATACCATTCCCCAGAAGGAAAATAAACAGAGAAACCTGGTTTACCGACAAAAGAAGTTACTCCAGCATACTGTGGTCACAACAGAGTCCAACCAGTCAGCCACACTTTCACAAACAATTAGTCAAATAGTTTAGCACATTCCATAGGCAAACCAAGGAGATATCACTTCTAGATCCCTGGATCAAGCCCAAGGAATCCCAGGGAAAACCATCATAGGCTTTATGAGGCAGCTCTGAACTCAAGTGAAATTCATCCCACCAAAATTCTATGAGATAACTGGTCAAGCAGTTGGAGCAGCTCCATCGATCCATACAACGTCCATCTGTCCATCACAGATATGTATTACCCACCTATCACATGCCATGTGGTCTCAAGGTATGAGAACTATCTGAGCTTGAGACAGCACAGACATACTAAAAGCAAGTCCATACAGTCACACATTTAAACAAAGACGATTAAACTAATAAGCAATACCCTTTGCCTCACCCTAATCTCTTAAGTGAAGGCTAAAAGTAAACAATTTTGTTATTTTTGCAATTACATAATACATGTATTATGAAGAATATATGATCAGTCTAAAACCTGCAACTTCTTTGCACTCCTCCACCAAAGGGCAAAATACTTCCAAGCATAAACAGCATATACTAGAGGTCAAAAGTGGCTTAGCAAGAGAATGAGAAACCGAAAATCAACCAGAAACCAAAAAAGAGTAGTTAAAACTTCTGAAACTTCCTATGCCTGTGGTTTTTAAAAACATCCTGCAGATTTCCCCAGTGACCAGCACTCAACCCTTTACTTCTGATGAGAAAGGAAGGAGCAACTGAAGAGCATATCTGGACCCTGCTGGCACTCTAGAGTAGGGACATAGGAGGACAAGGGGCTGAGTCTGTGCTAAGAACATTTAAGTGGAAAGCAGCCAGTCCCTGGGCACACGGGAAAGCGTGGGAGCTGGTCCGAGCCCGTAGTGTCACCCTGGATACTTCATAACGGTATGGTCCTTGTGATTCTCCAAACACCAAAAACTCAGCTTGGAATTAAAAATAGATAAGTTGTATGGGAGTTTACAACCAGGCCTTTGCTGAAGAAAGCACAACCTGTCATTTAATATGCTCTGCATATTTCCTTGTTACTAACTAAAGTCTAAGTATTGGCTTCTTTTTGCTCTCAGGGCTTTTTTGTTTTATTTTGTCAAATGAGAATTGGTCTTTGATAGGCCTAAGTATAACAAAAGGGAGCATTTATTTACAATGTAAAACACTATTTGAGAAATAGGAGTTTCAGTTAAAAAATAAAGTGAGCTGATTTTAATTTTTCTATCAAAATGATTCTGGACCACAGGAACTGGGGAAAACTGCATGGTGGATGTGGCTCAAATCTGGGTCTGGGAGGATGGGTAAGGACATGTCAGGGGAGAACCGCAGGAGCAATGAAGGGGAGGTGGGGGAAGACCGTTCTGCCAGGCTTGGGCTAGGGCATGTGAAGAAACCAAACTGGCTTAGTTTGAAAGGACTAGTGAAGAGCAGGGTCAAGAAATGAAGAAAAGTCATATAACGATAAGGAAATGCCTCTGTTTTCCTAAGGGCGTATCAAAGACAGGGAGCAAGCATGGGCAAGAGAAGGAAATCTCTCAGTCGGCCCAGAGAGATTAGGTAAAGCTCGGTCAGCATAAAGCCAGGACCTAGTGGCCATGTGTACTCTGGAAGATGCAGAAAGGAGGGGTCTAAGCCTGCAGAGCCTCCTTGAGTGTCCTGTCCTTACCCTCAGCCAGAGGAATTCCGGATGCTCCCGAGCCATTCAGAATACCTATTAAAAATACTAATTTAAAAGTTAAAGAGGAACAGGGAAAAGATCATTTATGGTGATAAAGGTCAGAGTGGTTACATTTGAGGAGGGGAATGGTGACTAGGTGGGAGCATACGGCACACTTTGGGGGTTGGCAATGTTCTATATCTTGATCTGGAAAATGGTTACATGAGTGTACTTTAATGGTTTATGTACTCTTGTCAGTCAAAAGGAGAGGCACCTAAAGAGATGCCAACCCACCCCAATACAGGTGTGGGGGTCACCAGCAAAAGTACAGCTCACACAGGCTGTGATGGAAAGACGTTTTACTAACAGAGATGAGACAGCGCAAGTTCAGCCTTGATAGCGAGCATTGGTTCCTCACAGCCAGCAACGCAGGAAGATGATGTTCTCTGCACAGCACCCCTCTCCCTGCCCGCCAGGGACAGATAAACCACCACAGGGGTGCAAAGGTGCCCACCAGAGTCAGACCGTCTCCAGTGTGTGTTTACTTATGCTCAAGGCAATAGCGGAAAGAATGTACTGAGAGTCCCCTTCTCTACTAGGGGACTGTGTTTTACCCTACTGAGCTAACACACCTGGTCCTGAGCACAGGATGTATTTGTGGATCCCAGGGAAAGGCGACAAGGGACTGGCCCTACCACAACTCTTCTATATGTCTGCTATATTTCCATAAAAACCTTACTTTAAAAATCATCAGAGAAGCTGTTGTCCAAGAAAACCCCTGTCTTGGCAACTCAGACAGATTCTCAGAAAAGCATATGGAATCACTCGGTCAAGAATTGGTGGCTCAGACTTACATCTTCAAACACTTGAAGTGTCAGATCATCTGGGATATTCAGGCTTAGGGGCACTCACATGAATTCAACTCCCAGGAGGCTGAAGGGTAACTAAAATGCCAAAGTAATTCATCTATAATGAGAAAAGCATAAGTGCCAAGGGGTCTACATATTTGAATTGGCAGATTGGTGACATCTGTAGGCAAACCCAAGAGTAATAACTAAAAAGTTGCTTGGTAAGCATAGACTCATAATAAGGTCACACTCTCCCCTGCACAGTGCTGGCAACACGCCAAGATACTTTTCTTTCCCCTCCGTTTTGCTAGCTTCCTTGCAGACCTCTCCCACACATCCCAATTTCAGGTTAATTACAGTTCATGTACATTCCACTGCTTTTTCGTTCACATCTTATTCTTCTCTGGGAATTTTAATCTCTTGTGGTTAGAGTGTTTTGGACCTAAATACTTAAATACTAAGGAAAGGAAATCACTACCAAAAGACTGAGTTAAAATCCATGTGATAACACTCAGACACAGGGGAAAACATATTTTTGGAGTGAAAACATATAATATTTTCTAGTTAAATATACTTCAGACATTTACAGTCAGATATTTCATAAGGTGTAAACAACTTATTGATATGTTAAAAACTGAACATGCTTAGGAAATGGTAGTAGATAGAAGGAAGCCAAAAAGTAATAGCAATTCAAACAAAAATAAAAATAAAAGATTTATCCAAATTTATATATAAATTCAGAAACATATAATTGAACAATAATGAAGCTGTGAATAGAAGCACATGGCTTTCTATTTTGTAAAGTTTATTAGAGTGAAAATTTCAAGGCCATGAATTTTTAGGGATACCCTTGACTGTTCTCATTGGATGTCTCTGTTCTGTCTGAAGCCTATCTCTACTATCAAATTTCATATAGAATCCCATGCTTCAGAAGTCACAAATTATACTTAAACTAATATTTCTAACCTTTAGGCACTCTGGTTATTTAAAATGAGAACTTTAATTATCAATTACATATCATTTTAACTAATGTTTTCATCATTTTCCTATAAAACGGCAAATGGAAGACATGTCCTACATGCCATATGTAAAGTCCTAGTCTAACTTGAGAAGCAACATGCAGAATTTGCCTGTCTATATGGACCTACCTCCTTAAGTTCTGCTCTTCAAGGAGGCCTTCCCTTTTTACCCCCACACTATATTGGGATGAGGCTAGAGGAGAGTCTAAGAAAGCATACATTAAACTCTTTCAAGAATAGGGATAACTATTAACTATCACATTTTTTAAACCACAAAAAATATCCAGTTTACTAAAAGATGTTAGGATTTTTAAATGTACTTCTAGAGAGAGTAGTTTTTACTTCTTACCCCTGGTTTATTAAAAAATAAACAAAAAAACACACAAAAAATGGATTGCCTTGTTCAACCAACAGATTCTTTCCCCAACTCCACTAAAATCACATGTGCATGTGCACACTCACACACATGCACACACTCACAATACACTCCACTGTGCGCCATGGATCCCTACATAGTAACAGACTGCCTAGCACATGGTAGGTGCTCAAATATTTGTTCCTGTTAAATGAAGAAAATTAAACAGATAAAACAACATCGGTAAATTAACAGTTCAAAGTGAAGTTAGGAGTTAAGAGGAAACAGACTTGAGAAAAAGTTAGAGCTAGATAAAGTCAATCAGAGCTTTTTGAAAAAAGTTCACTTTTAAGTATTTGAAAACTGTAGTAATAATAACAGCTATAATAATAGAGTTATAATAATAATAATGGCAGGTAACATTTAATCAATGTTTGCTATTTAGCAGAAATGATGTGGAACTATTTTTCTGTGTGTTCCTTTTAATTGTCATAATAGCTGTGAAGTGGACATTATTTCAGATTTATTGATAAGGAAAGTGAGGCTCCAAAAAGTTAGGCATCTTGTTCAAAGTCTTTAGTTACATGTTTTGAAGCTGGAAAATGAGATCATGTTATAACCTGGCTAGGGTGGGAAAGTGTAGAATGGAAGGAGTAACACACTGGGATGTCAAAATAGTATTACAAGCTAAAGCACTGTGAGTCTTGTCTTGACTAAAACTCAAAAGGAAGAGTAAAACAAAAGTTAAAAATAAGAGATGTTAAACTTCAAAGGCCAGTGAGAGAAACTCTTTGGATTTTTGAGCAGAAAAAATTCCGTTAACAAAAACTATAATACTTGGAGAATGCTATTATGAAAGGTACATGAACAGAAATATTGGTGGTCAGAGGTAGAGAGGTTGGGTAGAAGGCACCTGAGCATGATTATAGCAGAAGAGCCCTATTCACCAAATTTGTGAAAACACTCTTTGACAATAGGTGGGCCAGATTTGTCCTACAGAAAATTCGGTGCCTGGAAAACATTTATAGGTACTTCAGTGATCATACAGCACACATATCTCTTAACATTCTATTTATTAAAAAATCCAATTATTTGTAATTCATGGTAGCATAGCTGGAGTCAAACAAGAGTAATTAGCTAGGCCACTTTGACATTTACCTGCAAATTCAGCTCCAAATATCAAAGGCGTTTTGAGAGCAGCATCCTTTATCTCACAAAGATCATTTACATTTACAAAAGAAAACTCCGTTAACTTTCAAATCTGTCAATTAAATAAAATTATAAATTAAATTGGGGGGGCGGATGTGGCTCAAATAGTTGGGCGTCCGTCTGCCATATGGAGGGACCTGGGTTCAATCCCCGGGACCTCCCGGTAAAATAAAAAAATATATATAGAAGGCGCACGGGCTGCCAGGCTTTATGTGCCGGTGAGCCGCCAGGCCCCGGGAGCCATGCAGCAAGATGATGACGTAAAAGGAGAGAGACAAGACGAGATGCTCCGAAAGCTCCGAAAACCAGGAGCGAGGTGGCAGGCGCAGATGGCTAGAACACCTCTCTCCTACATCGGAGGTCTTCAGGATCGAATCCTGGTGAAGACTGGAGGAGGAGGATGAGAAGAGATGAAACAGACACAGAGAATTGCCCAGCAAATGGACACACACAAAAAACAGCAAATGGGGAAGTGGGGGGTTAAAATGGATCAAGTAAATAAATAAATCTTTAAAAAATAAATAAATTAATTAATTTAATTAAATGTTGTTGCTGAAAGCAGTTGAAAATCCATTCATACCCTAGTTGAATGCCTGAACTATCATCTCATTGCTCTCATCTAAATGAAACTGGATAACCTATTTTCCAATTTTAAAATGCATTTATAAATATTCATATAGAGTCAGAGAAATATAAAAAAAAAATCTCCAATCTCTTTTTATCCTTTTACTCTATGCTGACCAAAGGAAATTTACACATTCTCTTATATTCTCCCCTTCCTCTCACATATTAAAGAGTTGCTCAGATTTAATAAAGATTTTGAGGCTTCCTTTGGTGGTACTGGCCTAAATATCTGCAATAGAATATTTACTGAGAAGAAAACTCCACACAGAC
Organism: Cabassous unicinctus; assembly: GCA_029593785.1. NCBI lineage: Eukaryota > Metazoa > Chordata > Mammalia > Cingulata > Chlamyphoridae > Cabassous > Cabassous unicinctus. The sequence continues at coordinate 12,376 of JAQZBX010075787.1, forward strand.
AGCTGATTCACTGAAGACTAGAATCTGATGGGGTGAGGGCAGGGGACTCCATCAGCTCAAAGACAAAAAAGGCTGTGCTTATATAGCATAGTGTTCTTGTGGAACAGTAGAAAACGAATCTAAAAATCAGAACCTTTAAATACTTAGAATTTTAAAAATTTGAATACAGAATATCTCTATTAACCAAGACGTGTCCTCTAAAGACATAATTCCTTATGAAAAACTCTGTTGCCATAAGTCCCAGCAAGAGCCCATGGCTGGGCCCATTCTGTCACCTATTTTATGCCACCACCTCTTTCTCAGTTCCTTCTGCCAGAAGCTTCTCCCAGACTCCTACAAACTCTTAACAGTTTTGATGAAGATAGTGTTTTTAATCCAGGGGCATTTGTTTATGTCTCAAACTAGGTTTGGTGATACCTAACAGAAATCCAAGAAATATCCTAATAAGCAATGAAAATCTCTGCTTATAATGTCCATAAAATAGTGGACTTGGGGATGTACTATTAAAAAGGAAATAATTCTTTGTTATTCACGTTCTTGGCACACTTATTTTCCTCAGCAATGTAACCACAAACCTAACTAGCCCAATCCAAATTATCATAGACCATTAATTATGCAACAGTACTGAAATTTTACTACGAATGAAAACAAGCTTGAAAAGAATTCCACCTGGTGGTATTTCATACCAGTCTCTACATTGTCAAAATAAGTACACTATAACATTTTCAGAAAGAAAAAAAAAACTTTTCAGACCCCAAAGATTTTTAATTAATCTATATGAATCCACATGGATGGATTCACCTTTCACCTGTTTTCTCCAAGGGGGAAAGTTTTTAAGATAACAAATTGAAGCATAATAGCTTCAAAGATGATTCATAATTATAAAGATGTTACAATTGAGGTAATATACTAACCTTGTGAGTTAATCAATGTCCATTGACATCTATAATGTGCAGATTCTGTGCCAGGTACAGAGGACAGGGTGGTGAACAAGATAAGACACACTTCCTGTTCTCACAAATAGAAGTAATATGTTTCAAATTTTAAACCAATACATTTAGAATTACAATTAGAAAGAAACAGACATAAAAGGTCAAGAATGAGTTGTAGTTTAGTATGTAACTTAACAAATAAACAGGACATCCATTTAAAGGATTTCAAAAACAATTTTCTTTTCTTTCTAAAAATTATGCCAAACTTCCCCAGAGAGTAATATACTGGCAATGAAAAACCCTGGAATCAAAGGATAACTAATAAAAACACTGGGGTCACCTGCACATTTTTTTTAAAGGAGGTACCAGGGATTGAACCCAGGACATGGGAAACATGGGAAATAGGCACTCAACCACTGAGCTACATCCACTCCCCCATAAGAGTTGGTATTTTCATTTGTTTTTGTTTGTTTTTAGGAGGTACTGGGGATCAAACTGGGACCTCATACATGGAAAGCAGGTGCTCAACCACTTGAGCTACATCCACTCCCCAAGCTGTTTTGCACTGACGCCCAGCTAGTGTAACCGAGTTGAGACCCTGTCATTCCCACCGCAGCCACTGCCACCCCGACTGCCAGCCTGCTCACTTGGCCTGTACGTTTCTGATAAACCAGAGCTACTAAGAAAGAATCAACTTGGACACAAGCTTTCATGACTAATGTGCTACTCTAAGACTTCCAAGACCATACACAAAGACCAAAAGTTATAAAATTTCTCAGGCTTTGTCTATTCCCATGATAAATATTATATGAGTTCTGCACATTTCCGCTGAACCTGTACTCTAAATGCATCCTGAACCTCTCATAACTGTGCACAGTGGCAGGCTGGGGAGAAAGGGAACGGGAGTTCAGGAAAAGGCAAGACCTTTGGATTATTTATAACACTACCTCTTGCAACAATGACTGTTTTGCAAAAGACAGCAGTTCTTATTTGATTTGCCTAGATAATTAACTTAATTTTTACTATCTAGTTTCAGATGTCACCAGCAACCCCCAGAGACAGCTACATAGTCAATTTGGGAAGAGGTGAGAAGTCATAGCTGGTGACATGAAGGTGAAATTAAGTAAATGTTTGGATTTATTTCATAGGGTAAAAAGAATATAGTCCAGGGACCTATGGATCCTGCTTCTCTGGGATATGCCTGTGCCCTACCAGGGGAAATGTGAGAGTAATCA
>JAQZBX010075788.1:0-14528 GCA_029593785.1 Cabassous unicinctus
AAAAAAAAAAAAAAAAATAGGAGGAAAGGGGGTGGGGCTTTTCTCCTATCAGAAAGGACAGTCTTTTTTCCAGAATCCCAACAGACTACCTCCGATGTCTCATTGGTCAGGATTGTGTCCTTTGAACCTCAGTTTCCCCAACTCTAAAATGGAGGTGCTGTAATGCTGCCTCATGAGGTTGTTGGAGAAGGAATGAGGCTTCAAGGTGAAAGTCTTGCATAGAGCCTGCCTCGTAAGAAGTTCCCTGAGAGGTTGAGCACCTGTGAGCTACGAAGGGCATCAGATCCCAGGCACATCGTACCCAAGCAGCTCCCAGCGATGGGTCAGACCCGAGCCATGCTCTGAGCTTGCGTTTCTCACTCTGAGGTTAGGGTGGCAACCCCCCCCCCCGCCACCCCGAGCCTCTGGAGTCCTTCTGTCACAAACCTGGCTGCTCAGCGTGTCATGCCACAGTTCAACCTCAGCCTTTATGGAGAATTTTCCAGATTTCTGTTTCTTGCCTGTGTCCTGTTACCATTTGCTGAATCTGTGTGGGGCCCAATTCTTGTTCCTTTCATCCTCTGAGACATTTTCCATTTTGTGTTTATCCAGGACTTTTGCAGGGTCAAAAAGATGGTGTCTGATTCCCATGGTTTGATTAATTGTAAACTGCCTCTTCCCACTCCCCTCTTGCTGCTGTTTCTTTCTCTGTTTTACCATCGCTGCAATCTCTAGGGCTTGTGTACATCTTAGATTTCCTGTGGCGACCACAGAACAAAGAGAAAGAGGAAAGCAGATTCGTTCTCCTTGGAGCCGAGGCAAATTTGGTATGTGTTGATTGCAACTGATATAGTTTAGCTTGGGCACAAGTGTCCACCAAATGGATCATTCGAGATGAAGAGATGATTTTATTTGAGTAGATATCTGTCAACATCTCACTGGGAAAGGAAGGTGCTTTTCTTGCCAGCATGGACAAAAGAAACCCCAGCTTCCCCTTCTCTCTTTATTCCTGCCCTGTTTCCGTCTTCGCGGCTGTCCCTTCAGTAGAGCAAGGATTTTTTTTCCTCTCGGGCCTGGGGGCAGTTCACTCTCCATCTCTTTCTCTTCAGGGTGTCTTGGTCACTTTTGTTCTATGAATGTCATCTCCATGCTGGCTTTCGTCTGTTTTCCTGGCCTGTGATGGGGTTTGGAGGTAGCACAGCCACGTGCTCTTTGTTGTCAAAAAAGACCAGAGTCTGAGCCTAGCTTTTCCACTCGCCAGCGGTGTGACTTTGGGCAAATTGCTGGAACCCCCTGAGCTGCGTCTCCAAAATGAAGGTGGCACCTAACTTATAGGGTGGTTATCAGAACTCCAAGATAGCAAGTGCTGATTTAGTGCAGCACAGGTGGTTGGGGAAATGTTAATGGCTCTTATTTCCTTTGCCCAGTGGGGTCCTTCTTTGCTTTTCAGGTACAGCTGAAGCCTCCCTCTGTGAAATCATAGCCTGAGCCCCACCAGGCAGAATTGATAAGCCCTTCAATTATCTACCCCCAGATCTTGTTTGTCCTCTAATAGAGCAAACTGGGCTTATTTTAGTCCATTGTCTGTCTGTCTGTCTCTCTGGCTAGTCTGTGTCCCTTGGCAGTGGGGAAGGACTTCTCTCAGCTGGGTCCCGTGGCTGGAGGGACTCCATGCCCCAGGGGAATTCGTATTTAACTGAGGGCTCCTGGAGCAGCCTCTGCCAGTCACGTTAGACCGTGGGTGGAATTGCAGGTAGTCCAACCAGAAAAGAATAGACAGGACGAAGAAGCTTGGAGAAATCCAAGAGGCATCTATCTTTGTACTTCTGGTCGTGTCTGAACACAGCGCTAAAGTGGGAGGGTGGCTCCATCCCAACTCCCTGGTGTGGCCGTGACAAAGGTATCAGGCAGGGAGGACACTGGGCCACAGCCAAAAAGCCAGTAGAGACTACATCGACTCCTCAGACCCAGGGTGGGGAAGGGCAGGAGGGGTGACAGTGGTCGGGGGCCACATCTGCTGGACGCTGCCTGGGGGAGGAGCCCCGACTGGCCTGGGGCTGGGGCTGAGTCCAAGGCTGCCCTCTCCCTGGCTGCCTGCCACCTACCTCCTGCCTTCTCCCTGGCTGGGTCTCTGAATCTGGGCTCAACCCCAGCAAACCCCTCTCCCCACGTCTGCCAGGGCAGAGTTCCGGGGCCGACCTCCGCTCAAGGACTCGGAGCCGAGGAAATGGTGTGGGCGGGTGGCCCACTCACCTGGACCAGACTGTCCAGAGGCTTCTCTGACACCCTCCCTTGCAGGTGTGGGGCTATGGGGACCATCCCTTGGAGCAGACATGCTGTGGCCACAGTCCCACCTTTCAGAACAAGGCTCTGCCTCCTCACACCTATTCCTCCTTGGGCTGAATGTAGCTTTGCCTAGAAGCAGGTGGGGGCGATTTGGGGGTGCTAGGAAGCATGCCCCTATCCCTGCATCCTTAGATAGCCCCTCCCAGGGTGCCTGGAATGCTGTATTCATTCATTTGTCCCCTCGCTCACTCAACCACAGGCCTCCTGGTTGTGTGCCAGGTCCTGGCTACACGAGGGCCAGGCTGGCTGCCTGTCCCCAGGGGCCTTGCATTCCAGGGGGAAGTAAAGGATGATTTCCAAATGGTGTGGGTGGGCCCCCATCCCACCGGGGGCTCAGAGCAGGCTCTGGGAGGAGGTGGCATTTGAGCTGAAGCAGAGCCTTGCAGGTGAAGGCAGTGAAGGGCTGAAGCTCAGGCTCAGAGGTGGCCACGGTGGGGGAGATTCTGGGACTCTGGACCCCTGTGTGGGGCTGCGTGGGAGGTGCCCATGGGGGTGGGAACTTGGAGCAGGAGCCTGGGCTCGCAGGTCCCTGGCACTCAGCTAAGGCATTTGGGCCTAGCTGGTCGTGCCCCTGGGCTCTGCAGGGCCCAGCCCAGGAGCCCCCAGTTAAATACGTATTCCTTCCCAGTCCAGGTGTGGAGCTTTCCTTCCAGCACGCAGCTGATGGCTCCCTTGTCTCTACGGAAGGAGCATCCTAGGCAGCGAGGGGCCTGACAGGCTGGGGGCATCTGGGGGCAGGAGTAGGGAGCAGAAAGGAGGGTGGAAGTGGGTGGGAACTCTGTCCCATCCCATTTGTGCCTGGCTGGAGTCCTGCTCGCTCAGGGCTCTGGGTTTTCTGAGAGCAGCAGGATCTGCACATGTGCTGCTGGGACATCTGGCATCACCAGGGTCCCTCCTCTGTGAAGGCCCCCCGACAGATGTTCCTCACTGTCACATGTGCCCCCGCCTCCCCTGACCCCCAGGCTACTGTGATTTTGTTTTTGATTTGAAAAATTAGCCTTTCATTTTGAAATAATTTCAGACTTACAGAAATTGCAAAACGAGTAGGAAGGATTTCCGTACACTCTTCACTGGGCTTCCCCAAATGTTATCTTCACAGTGAGAAATGAACATGGAGCACTGTGCTACGGACTCACCTGCCACCCTTTTCACCAAGTGTCCAGTGTCACCCGTTGTCCCACTAAGGCCTTTTTTCTGGTCTAGGACCCAGTCCAAGCCCCCACCTTGCATTTTCCTCCAACCCGGGCCAGTTCCTCAGCCTGGCTTTGTCTTTCGTGCCCTTGACCTCTTTGGAAAGGACTGACCGGTTATTTTTTTAGGATGTCTCTCAGTTTAGGTTCCGCTGCTGTTTCCTCATGATTAAACTCAGGTTGTGCACTTTTGGCCAGACAGGAGTGATGTTGTGTCCTTCTCAGCACATGGTGTCTGGAGGCCCCGCGTGTTAGATGTCTTGTTATTGACAGTGTTAACTTGGGTCACCTGGTTGAGGTGTTGCCTCATGTTTCTCTACGTAGAGTTACGGCTTTTCCTTTTGCATCTAAAAAGCCTCTTGTGGGTGGTTACCTTTAGCCTCTGCAGATGTCCTGCTTCTCATCACACTTTGCACACTCCTGGCACGTGAGCAGAGAGAGGGAGGGTCCCATCTGTGGGGTACAGGGAGATGTGCAGACCCTGGATTTTCAGCGCCAACTGATTCAGTCCGGGGTCCCTCTCGGCGTCCCCTGGCCCCTGGCCACGGCTGGGCAGCTACAGACCCCCGAGGCTTTGGGCTTCCTCGGGAGGCCAGTCTTGGAATAGCCTGGAGTGGGGGCTGCCCAGGTGCCCCCCAGAGACGCTGCCGCATTCACTCCTGGCCTCAGGCCACAGTGCTGTGGTGCTTCCTTTGGGATGAGATTTCACACAGGCTGGGTCTTCACATTTTGGCATCTGACTGGGGACACCTACGTTCAGAAGCAGCCGGGGCTGGGTGGGGTGGGCGGGTGGAGCGAGCACTGGGCTGGGAGTCCCACGACCTGGCTTCCATGTGAGCCCTGCCCCGACTCTCTTTCCCTGCCTTAGTTTCGGTTTTCTCATCCGCACGCTGGGGGTGGCTGCCGATTCCTTTCCCACGGAGCTGGAAGGGTTCCACGAGCTACTCAGCTGTCGCTAGGCTCAGGGCAGGCCCAAGAACGTTTTTCAAGTTGCAGCCGCGCACGGCTCCCTCGTGGGTTCTGTGTTCCAAAACCTCCCTGGCTCCTGCTCTGAGCAGCCACTTCATCTCCGCGCAGCGTGATCCTCAGAGGCGGCGCTGCTTCTGTCTGTCAGCTGGCCCACGTCTGTCTGGACCACGGCCCTGCTGGGTTCTCCGGGGAGGCGGGAGGGCCAGCAGGTCCCTGGGAGCTACTCAGACAGGGGGTCCAGGCCCACCCCCAGTGGCCAGTCATGTTTGCTTTGGGGCTTCCTCTGTTTGGAGAGCTCCCCGTGGTGGTTGGGGCTCAAGGTTGGCTCTGTGATGGTTGAGGATTTGGGCAGAAGATTCTTACCTCTGGTTGGCTAGGGTCCCTGTGGAGCTGGGGGAGCCAGAGCTGATTGTCTGTAACCAGTAAGCCTGTCTGCCCCCCTGGTCTGCAGAGCAGAGACCCTGGGGCAGAAAAGACTCAGACAAGAGGGTCCCTCGCCCTGGGCCCTGCCCATTAGGGACCCCACTGTGGCCCTCCTCTAACCATGCCCCTGCCAGGGGTGAGGAGTCCACAAAGCCATGGGGATGTGTCCATCTAGAGCCTGCCCCTTTCTTCTAGGCCATTCTTTGCATACCTGGGTACCTGGTGTCTCCTCCCCAAACAGCCCTGAGTGGTTTCCATGCCCGCGTGGGCCTCTGGCCTAAAGCCACCCTCCCAAGGGGGTCTGTGCCTGTGGGGGGCACACCCTGAGGCCCAAGGGTGGTGAGCAGAGGCTATATTCGGGGTGGGGGTGGGGATGGAACGTGGGCATGTGGCCCGGATCCACACACATTGTGAGGGACAGAGCTGGGGTGGGAAGAGAAGGGCTGGGGGCGGGTTTAGTGCCGGGGGCTGGCTCTTCCCACACGGCCACCTTTGGGCTTGAGGCACCAAGGAATTCCAGAATTCTAACTTTGAACCTGGCCTTGCAGGGCATTATGCAGGTTTATTTGACAAGGTCGGAGGAAAAGAACACGTATTAAATATAACAGTTTGTTATTGACTTACAGCTTTTAAGTGTTTAGACGTATGGTAGGTGGGCTTCCACTTGCACTCTTGGCCCAGGTCCTGCAAATATTAGGGGCGGGCCTGCCTAGGAGGGAAGAGGTCCTGGGCAAGGGTCCACGAGCTCCTGCCTCTCAGCCCCTGCCCATCCTGTCTGGGTATAGGGAAGGGAGACCTGGGGAGGCCTGTGGGTGAGGATTGAGGGTCCAGCTCCCAGAACCCCTCCCCTTCAGCTTGTCCCCCATCATCCCTTCACTGGGGACTGTCTCTGTGTTGGTTAGGCAGAGTCTGGAAGCCATCTGGAGTTTCCAGAAGGAGCTCCGTGTCTGTGTGTGTCTGTGTGAGTATCTGTGTGTATGTGAGTGTGTGAGTTTTCACCTAGTATCTATCCCAGTCCCCAAAAGGATACACGTGAATTCCAAAAATACATAAAGTCCAGCAAGAAAAACAAATAACCGGGGAAAACCAAGCCAAGGATAAAATAAAAATGTAGCTAGAGGTGAGTTTTTAAATTCAGCTCTGAGCTTCCTAGTGGCCAAAGCAAAGAGAGAAGCATGGTAAATTACAGGTCTAAGAGAGGAAACAAACCAGAGGCTCTGACGATGCCAACTTTTTCCAGTCCCGAAGCCTGAGAGGAGCATCTCTTATGGCTCCTCGTGAGGGGTGTGTGTGAGGCTTGGCGGGCATTGTTCTTATCAACATCCTAACAACATCAGAGGCCGACTGGCTTTCCTAAAGCTCGCTGCTGGCATTGCACCAAAGTGGAGGTAGGGAAAAGCAGTTCTTTGAGGGGCCAACAACAGTGCCTAATTTAAGTGCCCAGATTTTTTTCTCCTATAATCTTGTATAGTTTTTAAAACTTTTTATTATAAAATAATTTCAGATGTAAATAAAAGTTATAAAACTAGCAGAGTTCCCATATACCTCTCATCCAGCTTCCGCAAATGTTACCGTCTCATGTAATCATAGTACAATGATCAAAACTAAGCTGGTAACACCGGCACGGTACTAGGAGCTAGAGTAGGGACTTGATTCGCATTTCGCCAGTTCTCCCACTTTTGTCCTTTTTCAGCTCCAGAGTCCCACAGCAGTAGGTTGTCATGTCTCCTTGCTGTCCGCCACTCTGACAGTTCCTCCATCTTTCCTTGTCTTTCCCAGAAAGTGTCTGACCTTGACACTTTTGAGGGCTATTAGATCGTTATTTTCCTAAACGTCCCTCAGCCTCGGTCTGTCTCCTGGTTAGAATGTGAATATGTGTTTTTGGCAAGAGCACCAATAGAAGCCAAGTTGTGTCCTTCTCCTCACACCTTTTCGGGGGTACGTGTTGCTGGTACCTTGCAAGGTTAACCTTGATCAGTTGGCGAAAGTGGGGTCTGCCAGGTTTCTGTGCTGTCAAGGCACTGTTTTTCCCTGTGTAATTAACAAAAATCTTGGGGGTTGCTTGAGACTATGCAAATACCCTGCTTCCCCTAAAACTTCAGCCCACTGATTTTAGCATCCATCAGTGGAGCTTGCATGGTTACCTCAATTATTATTGTGGTGGTGATTTTCTCTTTCTTTAATTTCTTCTATATTTATTAATTGGGACAATTATTAACATTCGCATGAGTTCATGGATATTTGCTTTATTCCTTGAGTTATAACCCAATGCTACTATTATTTATATTTTTCGCTGAAATTGTCCCTGCTTTGGCCACTGGGAGATCTTCCAAGTTGCCCCCTGTGCCCCTTGGACATGCCTCTAGCATGCGTTGAGCACTTTTTTAGTTTTTGGCACCGCAAGATGCTCCAAGCTCCTCTGACATTTCCCCTGCCCCAGCGTTGCAGTCAACCACTTCTCCCAGGACCTCTTGCAGAAAGGTTTGCAGAAACCAAGATCTGGGTGCTGGAGATGCTCCATGGTGCCCAGCTTTCAATTTATCTGGCTTGACCCAAAAATGGAATTGCCAGGATGTAGAGGGATAAGTGGCACTGGGCGTCTCCGGGCACCCTCCGGTGTGCTAGTTCTCATGGGAAATTTCCTCTAGTTCTCACCTTCCCCTTCCTCTAAAAATAATGCGGCCAGGGTGGAACTACCCGCTAGGGGGCACTTTGAAGTGTTGGAGGGTGTCCTTGGTTGCCACAATGATTGGAAGCGTGGATGGTCGTTAGAGAGTGGCGGCTACAGATGCTAAAGTTCCGCGGTGCACAGGGCATCCCGTATCTGGAAAAGTCATCCCACCCCAAATGCCACATTAATAAACACAGCCCAGGTATTCTTGGTTCTGTCTCTGGATTGAAACTTTCCTGTGGAGACCCATGTTCCTGGGCAGGATCATTGAGCCCCTTGTGGCTGTGGAGTTGTCATGAAAACAGATCCACAAGTTCATGACAGTGTATACAGTCAGCAGGTGTTCAAGCTACTGCCTCTGTGTCATAGTATGTCAACCTCTTTGAGGACCCAGGGGAGATTGGAACCTCAGGTTCGGTACTGGAAAGTGCTGGGCGGTTGATTTGTTTTTATATTGTGGAACATGATGCATCTCACTATTAAGACTATTTTCCTCTTTTGCATTGGTTGCTAGGAAGCTCAGAGCCAAATTTGTACCTACCCTTAGCAAGCTCAGTACTTGAAGATATGTAGTTTGTCTACTACTCTTTCTACTACTTTCGTCTTGTTTTGTTGTTACCTGTTGTATCTATTTTTGCACTTATTGATATAAAATAAAAGTTTATTAAAAATGCAAAGATAACACACGCTGATTGTTAAAAATCCAAACACTCTGGAAGTTTGTGGAATAAAAAATAGAAGTTCTACCGGTGGGTAGAGATACTCCATAAAAGTTCAGTTTTTAATTTTTTTACCTGGTATCATGTGGTATCAAGTGAATAAACAAACAGTGGCTGGTGAGAGCCCCAGGACCCACCTCTGTTGGCATCCTCCTGCCACCTGCTGTCATTCGGTGGAGCGGTCTGGGCTCGGGCCATGGCAGGGAGAAGGGGTTTCTCCATTTCTGCAGAGCTAGATTTGGGAATCGGTATGGCAGAAGCCCTGGTAGGGCCTCCTTTGCAGAGTGCTGTGAGGTCAGCACGTTATCTCATTATGTCCTGATGACATTTTTATGACTAAAGTGTGCAGGTGGGGGAAGGGAGGTTGTGGTTGTGGAAACGTGAGTATAACAGAATTTGAGTACATTGAAGCCTGTTCAGAATGCACTAAGGGGCTGGCATGTGTCCAGATCCCTTCCTGTGTACCCCCAGCCCCAGAGAGCCCCGAGAATATCCCTTTCCTTGCACTTATTACTCATTCACTCAGCATTTCAACAAATATTTATTGAAGGCCCCCTATGTAGGTGGGGAATATAGTAGGGTTTATATTCCAGTCGGGGAAGCGAATGAACAGTGAGCCACAATAACAGATAAACCAGTAGAAATATCCCCTAGTGGTGGGTGCAGAAAATTAAAATAGGGTGATGTGACTGAGTGTGACTTGGGGGCTACTTTAGAAGGGGTGGGAGATGATGCTGATGCTGAGCAGTGAGTGATGAGAAAGAAAGTTCTTTGTGAAGATTGGGGGGAGATAGTTGGTGCAAAGGCCCTGAGGCAGGGAGATATTGGATGAAGGAACAGACAGCAAGTCAGTGTCCAGGAACAGAGCAGGTGAGGAGGACAGAGTAGGCAGAGACTTGTAAGCCCAATCTTATCGTTATTGATACCAGGATGAGGCTTTGGATTTTATTGTACATACATTGGGAAGTCATTGAAAGTTTTACGTAGAGGAAAGAAGTGACCTGATTTAGGTTGTTTTTCTTTATAAGAGAAGTTGTGTGTTTACAGAACAATCATGCATAAAATACAGGATTCCCATATGCAACCCTATTAACACCTTTCATTGGTGTGGAACATTGGCATTAGAATATTTTTTATAATTGTACTATTAACTATAGTCCATGGTTTACCTTAGGGTTCACTGTTTGAATATTGTAGTCCCATGGTTTAAATTTGTTTTTTTCTGTCACCATACATACAATATAACATTTCCTCTTTTAATCACATTCAGATATATATTTCAGTGCTCTTAATTATGTTCATAATGTTGTGTTACCATCATCACCATCCATTACCAAAACATTTCCAGCTTTCCAAATAGGAAGCCTGTACCTTTTAAGTCTTAACTTCCCATTCCCTATCCCCACCCTGCCCCTGGTAACCTGTATTCTAGATTCTGACTATATGCCCAAAATAATTGAAAGCAGATATTTGTACACTGATGTTCATAGCGGCATTATTCACAGTTGCCAAAAGACGGAAGCAACCCAAGTGTCCGTCAACCAATGAGTGGATAAACAACATGTGGCATGTGCATACAATGGAATATCATTCAGGTGAAAAAGGAATGAAATCCTGATACGTGCTACCCAACATGGATGGACCTTGAAGACATCGTGGGGAGTGAAATAAGCCCAGACACAAAAGGACAGAAACTGTCTGATCTCATTGATTTAAAACAATCAGAATAGGCTGTTTTTAAAATTTTAATTAAACTTTTTATTTTGAGATAATATAGGTTCACAGGCAGTTGTAAGGAATAGTTCAGAGAGATCCCCTAGGCCCTTTCACCTGTTCTCCCCAGTGCCAGCATTTTGCGAAACTATATACAGTGTCAAGAACAGGATGTTGACATCGCTCTGTCAATCGGATTGTTATTGATACGGAACATTTCCATCACGGCAAGGATCCCTCGTGTTTCCGTTTTATAGCCTCACCCACTTCCCTCCCTCCCCTGCCTCCTCCTTAGCCTCTGGCGACCACTAATCTGTTCTCCATTCCTTCAGTTTGTCATTTCAAGACGGTATTATAAATGGAATCGTATATGATGCAACCTTTTGGGGTTTGCTTTTTTCACTCAGCATAATTCTCTGCAGCTTCATCTAGGTTGTTTTGTGTATCGGTAGTTCATTCCTTCTTGTTACTGAGCAGTATTCCTTGGTATGGATGTTCCTCGGTTTGTTTAACCATTTGCCCACGGAAGGACATCCGGGTCGTTTCCTGTTTGGGGCGATTGTGAATAAAGCTGCTATATTCTTTTTCACACCCTGCCTGCATTCTGTGTTGTCCCTCATTTATTTTAGCCATTCTCATAGGTGTGTAGTGATAGCTCGTTGTGGCTTTAGTTTGCATTTCTCTAATGGCTAATGATATTGATCCTCTTTTCACGTGCTTATTTGCCATCTGTCCATTTGTCCTCTCCAGTGAAATCTCTTCATATCTTCTGTCCATCCTCTAATTGGATTGTTTGTTTACTGTTGAATTTTGAGACTTATCCTTATATTCTAGAATTAGTCTTCCTTCAGATATGTCATTTGAAAATATTTTTCCCCAGTCTGTAGCCTGTCTTTTTATCCTCTTAACTGGATCTTTTGCAGAATAAATTTTTAAATTTTGGTGAAGTCCTTTTTATCAATTTTCCCTTTTATGGATCATGCTTTTGTTGTCAAGTCTAAGAACTCTTTACCTAGAAATTTTCTCCTATTTTTTCCTAAAAGTTTTATGGTTTTACATTTTACATTTAAATCCATGATTCATTTTGAATTAATTTTTTTTGTAAGGTGTGAGACTTAGGTAGAGGTTCATTTTTTGGCTCATGATGCTCTAGCAACATTTGTTGAAAAAGTTATCCTTCCATCATTGAATTGCCTTTGCACCTTTGTGAAAAATCAGTTGGGCATATTTGTGTGGGTCTATTTCTGAGTTTTCTATTATGCGCCATTGTTTTATGTGTCTATCCATCCACCAATACAAAACAGTCTTGATTATTGTAGCTTTCTAGTAAGTCTTGAAATCAGGTAGACTGAATTTTTCCCAATTTATTTTTCTGTTTCAAAATTGTTTTAGCTATTCTAGCTCCTTTGCTTAGCCAGATTAATTTTAGAATAATCTTGTCAAAATCAACAAGAAATCTTCCTGGATTTTTATAAGAATTGCATTAAACCTGTATATCCATTTGTGGAAATTGCTATCTTAAAGCTATTAAGACTTCGTGGAAGCGGATGTGGCTCAGGTGGTTGGGCTCCTGTCTACCATATGGGAGGCCCTGAGTTCAGTTCCCAGGGCCTCCTGGTGAGGGCAAGCTGGCCCGCACCCGTGGAGAGCTGGCACAGCAATATGACGCAACAAAGAGAGACAGGCAAACACAGAGGAAACGTGCAGCTAATGGACACAGAAAGCAGACAGTGAGCACAAGCGGCAAGGTGGGGGAGGGGGGATAAATAAATAAATAAATGATCTTAAAAAAAAAAAAAGTGAAGCCAATAAAATAACCAAATACAATTAATAGGAAAATGAAATAATAATGGTAGTTTTAAAAATAAGAAATAAAATGCAAAAAAAATTTAAAAAAATAATTGAGACTTCGAATCCATGAACATGGTTTGTCTTTCCATTATTTAGAACTTATTTCTTCCTTTCTGATCTATATGCCTTTTATTTCCTTTTCTTGCCTTATTGCACTGTCTGGAACTTCCAGAACTATGTTAATAAGAGTGGTGAAAGCAGACATCCTTCAATCTTAAGGGGAAAGCACTCAGTCTTTCACCATTGAGTGTGATGTTAGCTGTAGGTTTTTGTAGATGCTTTTTATCAAATTGATGAAATTCCCTCTATTCCTTTTTTCCTGAGATTTAAAAAAATCATGAATGAGTGTTGACTTGCATCAAAGCTTTGTCTGCATTGGTTAATATGATCATGTGATTTTTCTTCTTTAGCATATTAGTATAGTGGACTACATGAATTGATTTTTGTATATTGAATCAGCCTTGCATGTCTGGAAATAAACCTCACTTGACCATGTGTATAATTCTTTTTATATATCACAGAATTCTATTTGCTAATATTTTGTTAAAGATTTTTACATCTATATTCATGAGAGATATTGGTCAATTGTTTTCTTTTTCTGTACTATCTTTGCCAGGTTTTTGGTATCAGGGTAATATGAGCATCACAAAATGAATTGGGTAGTGTTCCTCTTCAACTGTTTTCTGGAAGAGATTGTATAGAATTAATGTTAATTTTTCTTAGACATTTGGTAGAATTCTCCAGTGAAACCAGCTGGTTTTGGGGGAGTGTCTCAGTTTGCCAGGATGCTATGACAAACACTACACACTGAGTTAGCCTAAACAGCAAGCGTGGATTGGCTCACAGTTTCAGAGGCTAAAAGTCTAAAACCAAGGCGTTGGCAAGGCCTTGCCTTCTCCCCAAAGTCTGAGGGCTCTGGTGCTGGCTGCTAGCAATCCTTGGGCTTCCTTGGCTTGTGTCTCTGCCCTGCCTCCTATCCCATGGTGCGCTCCCTCTCCTTGAGTCTGCTCTTCTAGTTTCCACTGACTTCCAGCTTCTGGCTCCTCCCTGTGGCTTTCTCTGAGTTCTTCCTGGCTTTTGGCTTCTTTGCTTTATGAGGCATCCAGTAATATGAATTAAGACCCACCCTGATTCACTTGGTATCTTAACTGAAAATAATATCTTCAAAAGGTCAATTTTCCAATGGGTTCACACCCACAGAGACATGGATTAAGATCAAGAACATGTGTGTATTGGGGTACAGAATTCAACCTACTACAGGGATTTTTTTTTTTTTTTAAGATTTATTTTAATTTTTTTATTCCCTGCCCCCCTCATTGTTTTGTGCTTGCTGTGTGCACTCTGTATCTGCTTGTCTTCTCTTTAGGAGGCACCGGAAACCGAACCTGGGACCTCCCATGTGGTAGGCGGGAGCTCAATCGCTTGAGCCGCATCCTCTTCCCACCACAGGGAATTATTTAAATTCCAAATTCCATTTCCTTCATAATTACAAGGCTACTTAAACTACCTATTTCATATTGGATGAGTTATGATAGTTTGTGGGTTTTGTTTTGTTTGTTTTTTTAGCAATTGGTCCACTTCATCTAGGTTGGTAAATTTGTGTATAGAGTATTCCTTTGTTATCCTTTTGCTGTCTGCAGGGTCTGTAGTGACATCCTGTTTCATTCCTGATATTGGTGATTTGTGCTTGCTTTTTTTTCTTTACCAGTCTTGCTAGAGAGTTGTCAACTTTATTGAACTTTTAAAAGAACCAGCTTTTTGTTTCAATCGATTTCTGCTCTTATCTCTATTATTTCTGTTGCTCCCTTTTCTGGGTTCCTGAGGTGGACTAATTTAGGTTTTGAAAGGAGCAGGGTGACAGTGGGGTGAGGTGATTGATGGTGGGGCAAGGTGGTGGCTCGTACTAGGATGACAGCTGGGGCAGTGGAGAGAAGGGGGTGGATTCAGAAAGTATCTGGAAATTGAAAGGACAGGAGTGTCTGATCATTTAGTGCACGATCAGGGATACCCCTGGGAACTGGCTGCCTGGGCGTGCCTTTCATTGGGATGGTGACCCCGGGAGGGGTCAGGTCTGGGGGCAGGTCTGCTTTGCCCATATGGAGTTTGAGATGCCTCTGGGGCATCCATGTGGGGGTGTCACATAGGAGGCTGAGTAAAAAAGTCTGGAGTCTCACTCTTCTGACTCGGGTTTGCTTTTCCTCTCCGGCAGCCACTGGGAACACGGGCGGAATAAGTAGATTATACCCGAGGGTGTATGTGTGGACCGTCTGGTTTTGTCTACAGATGGGAGAAAAAATGTTTTTGCTTGAGATGGTGAGCAAGAGGGAGCTGCTAATAAGTAAGTTCTCCATGATGGGTCCAGCTTCCTGACCATGAAATTTGGGTGGAAGAAGACAAAAAGCACTACTTCTGCCTTTGCTCCGTCTTCCTGAGGATAATCCCAGCAACATCAGAGGAGGGCTATTGCCCTGGCCATCAGGTTGAGATATGCTGGAGAAATATTTATAGTCAAGTATGCTAATAACTTTCCCAGATTAGAGTTATCTTCAAGGAACTTTTGGATTCAGTATTTGAAAATTGCAATTAAGGTTTGCAAATAATTTTCTCTAACCATTTGAATGTTAAATGCCGCCTTCTAGTTTTCTTAAAAAAAAAAAAAAAAAAAAA
>JAQZBX010075789.1:0-14541 GCA_029593785.1 Cabassous unicinctus
TACAGTCCAGTGATTTTCAGTAAATTTATTGATTGTCCAACCATCACCCCAATCCAGTTTTAGAAAATTTTCATCACCCCCCAGAAATCCCTCAAACTGGTCAATCCACAGTACCACCCTAGCCCCAGGCAGCCGCTAATCTGCTTTCTGGACATTTCATATAAATGCAGTCATACAATATGTAGTCTTTTATGCCATGTTTTTGAGGTTCATCCATATTGTGGCATGTATCAGTGTTTGTTCCCTTTTTATTGCTGAATTGTATTAAATTGAATGGGTACACCACATTTTACTCACCAATTTATGGACATTTGAATTGTTTCTAGTTTTTGGCCATTATGAATAATGCTGCTATGAACGTTCCCATACAAGTCTTTGTGTGGGCATATATTTCTCTTAAGTAGATACCTAGGAAAAGAATGGCTGGTTTTGTCTGTTAAGTTTATACTAAACTTTTAAAGAAACTGCCAAATTGTTTTCTAAAATGTCTCATCCCTGTTAACAATGTATGAGGGTTCGAATTACTCTATGGACTCACCAAAACTTGTTTCTGTGTCTTTTTGGTTCTAGCCATCTTAGCAGGTGTGAATTGATATCTCATTATGATTTTTAATTGGAAATTCCCTGATGGCTAATGATGCTCAGGAACTTTTCATGTGCTTATGAAGCACTCATTTATATCTATTCAGATCTTTTGCCAATTTTAAACTTGATTTGATTGTTTTCCTATTATAGAGATTTAAGAATTTTTAAAATATGTAGTCTATATAAAAATCCTTTGTTAAATACATAATTTACATGTTCCAGTCTGTGGGTTTTCTTTCCATTTTCTCAATTGTGTCTTTTGAAGTGCATTTAAAATAATTTGATGAAGTTTAATTTATCAATTTATTCCTGTATAGATTGTGCTTTTGGTGTATTTAAGAACTCTTTGCCTAACCCAAAGCAACAAAGGCTTTTTAAAAAAAGATGTTTAAAAAATAGTCTTAGCTATTACATATAGGCTTATGATCCTTTTTGAGTTATTTTTTGTGTGTAGTGTGAAGACAGGGTTTACATGCCTCTTTTTGCATGTGGGTCTCCAATTGTCCCAGTATCATTTGTTGAAAAGACTCTCCTTTTCCCCATTGAATTGCCTTGGCTCCTTTATTGAAAAGCAACCGACCATGAATGTAAATTTTTATTTCTGGATGCTCAGTTCTGTTCCATTGATCTATCTGTTTATCCTTGAAGCTACTACAACACTATCTTGATTACTGGAGGCTTTGTAATAAAAAAAAATTTTTAACATTTTTTATTCTGGTAAAGTATGCATATTATAAAATTCACCATTTTAACCATTTTAAGTGAACAATTTAGCGACATTAATTGCATTTACAGTGTTGTATAATCATCACTGCTATCTATTTCCATAATAATTTCATCATCCCAAACAGAAACTCTGAACTCATCAATCAATAAAACCCTTTCCCCCTACTCCCAGGTTCTTGTAATCACTGTTCTGTTTGTTGTCTCTATGAATTTGCCTCATATAAGTAGAATTATATTAAATTTGTCCCTTGGTATCTGGCTTATTTCATGTAGCACAATGGTTTCAAGGTTCGTCCATGTTGTAGCATGTATCAAAACTTCTGTTTCATTGCATGGATAGACCACATTTTCTTTATTCATCTGTTAACGGACATTTGGGCTGTTTCTACTTTTGGCCATTATTAATAATGCTGCTATGAACATTGCCATATGTTTGAGTCCCTGCTTTCAATTCTTTGGGGGTATACTCCATACCTAGGAGTGGGATTTCCAGGTCATGGGGTAATTCTATGTTTAAATTTTTGGGGAGCTGCCAAAGTTTTTCCACAGTGGCTGCACCATTTCACAAGCAATGCAAGAGAGTTCTTATTTCTCCACATCCTCTCCAATGCTTATTATTTTCCATTTTTGTAACAGCCATCCTTGTGGTTGTGAAATGGTATCTTATTAAGGTTTTGATTTGCATTTTCCTAATTAATAATGTTGAACATTTTTTCATATACTTTTTGGCAATTTGCATATCTGCTTTGGAGAAGTGTCTATTCAAGTCCTTTGCCAGTTTTTTAATTGAGTTGTTTGTCTTTTTGTTGTTGAGTTATAGGAGTTATTTTATATATTCTGGATGTTAAACCATTTTCAGATATATAATTTGCAACTATTTTCTCCCATTCTGTAGGTTGTATTTTCACTTTCTTTTTTTTTTTCCTTGTTTTTATTTGGTTCTTGATTTTAAAATTTTTTTTCTATTTTTTTCTTCTCTTTCTTGATAATGTCCTTTAATGCACAAAAGTTTTAAATTTTATGAAGTCCAATTTGTGTATTTTTCCTTTGTTTCTCTTCCTTTTGGTATCATATCTAAGAATCCATTGCCAAATACAAGGTCTTGAGGATTTATCCCTATGTTCTATTCTAAGATTTTTATGGTTTTAGCTCTTATATTTTAGGCTGTTGATTCATTTTCAGTTAATTTTTGTAACTCAAATGAAAGGTAAGGGTCCAACATCATTCTTTTGAGTGTGGATTTCCAGTTGTCCAAGCACCATTTGTTGAAGAGAGAATTCTTTCCCCATTGAATGGACTTGGCATCTTTATTGGAAATCAACTGGCCATAGACATGGGGTTTATTTCTGGACTCTCAGTTCTACTCAAGGTCTGTACCAAACTATTTTGATTACTGTAGCTTTGTATTAAGTTTTGAAATTAGAAATGTAAGTCGTATGCCTTTTTTCTTCTTGTTCAAAATTGTTTTGGTATTCTGAGTCCTTTGTAGTTCCATAAAAATATTTTGATTAGCTTGTTACTTTCTGCAAATAGAAAAAAACCTGCTGGAATTTTGAGAGAGATCATGTTGAATTTATAGGTCAATTTGGGGAGAATTGCCATTTAAAATAATATTCTGTCTTCTAGTCCAAGAAACTGGAATATTTCCAATTATTTAGATAATCTTTAATTTCTTTCAGTAATGTTTTATAGTTTTCAGGATAAATTTTTTTCACTTCTTTTGTTAATGTCTTATTTTTTCTTTTTAATGCTATTGTGAATAGAATTATTTTCACAATTCTATAGTTTATAACATAATGAACTATAATTGCTGGTATATAGAAATACAATTTATTTTTAAATATTAGATATTTAAGTATTCATCTTGTATATGGAAATCTTGATGAACTTGTTTATTAGTTTTAGAGCTATTTTTTGGTGGATTTCTTAGGATTTGTACATGAAAGATTTAAGGCAGTTTTACTTCTTCCTTTTCAATATGGATTCTTTCAACTTATTTGTTTTGCCTTATTGCATTGGCTAAAACCTCCAAGACAATGTTGAATAGAAGTGACAAGAGTGGACATGAGGGAAATTATTTCATTAATCTTTCATCATTAAGTATGAAGTTAATTATAGGTTTTATATAGATGCCCTTTATCAAGTAGAGGACATTCTCTGTCCATTCCTAGTTTCTGGAGAGATTTTTAAAAATCATTGATGAGTGTTTGATTTTGTCAAATGTTTTTTCTGAGATTATCATGTGGTTTATATCCTTTATCTTATTAACATTGTGTATTCCATTAATTAATTAATTTTGATGTTAAACCAACCTTGCATTCCTCATATAAATCCCACTTAGTCATGCTGTACAATCCTTTTTAAATGTTACTGGGTTCAGTTTGCTAATTGTCTTAGTTTGCGAAGGCTGCTATGACAAATAGCGCACAATGGGTTGGCTTAAGCAAGATGAATTTGTCTCATGGCTTCAGAGGCTAGATGTTCAACCTCAAGAAAGGGCTTACTTTCGCCAAAGTCTGTAGTGCTCTGGCAAGCCTCTGTCATGTGCTAATCTCTTACCATTTGTATCTGCTTCTCTGGTTTTCACTGACTTCTGGTTTCTTCCTGTGGCTTTCTGTTACTTCTGGCTTCTCTGTGTCTGAATTTCCTCTCTTTATAAGACCTTCAGTAATATAGATAAAGACCTACCCTGACTCAATTTGGCCATGCCTTAACTGATAATAACATCCTCAGAAGGGCCTAATACAAATGGGTGCACAGCCATAGGGATGCAGATGAAGATTAAGATGTCTTTTGTGGAGAACATGATTTAATCCCCAACGCTAATGTTTTGCTAAGGATTTTTGTGCCTGTATTCATGAGAAATATAGGTTTACAGTGTTCTTTCCTTGTGACATCATTGGTTATGATATTAGGATAATATTGGTTCCATCAGATGAATTGGTAATTGCTTCTTTGTCCTCTATTTTCTAGAACAGTTTCTGAAGAACTGGAATTATTTATTCTTTCAATATTTTCTAGAATTCACCAGTGAAGCCATGTGGGATTGGGCTTTTCTTTGTGTCATAATTTAAATTATTGTTTAATGACTTTACTTGTTATATGTCTATTCAAATTCTATTTCTTCTCAAGTCTGTTTCGGTAATTTCTCTTTTTCTAGGAATTTGTCCATTTCATCTAAGTTGTCTAATTTTTTGGCATAAAGTTGTTCATAATATTAACTTCTGCAGGTTCAGTAGTGATGACCCCTCTTTTATTCCTGATTTTGGTAATTTGTGTCTTTATCTTCTTTTCTCCTGTTGCATTAGGTTCATAGAACCTGCTTTTTGCCTTGAACCCAGCCTTTTAATCTGATCCACAGTAGTTCCTTTGGCTGGTCATCTAATTTGGGCTTCTTGGTCATATGAGATGACAAGGCTACACACCTAGCATAGTGCTTGACATTAGAAAAGGGCTCAGTAATGGTTAGCATCTGTCTTAATTTTTTCCATCTCTATAAGCACACCCTCAATTTGGGTGCCTGGTCTGCAGTTTCCTGCCTCATTCATTTCTCTCTCTGGTAGGGCAGCATCTCACACTGTGACTTTCTGACTCCATTTCAGAATAAGATGGAGACTCAGAGGAACTCAGATGTTGTGGTCCCGGGGTCTTCTCCAGCCTCTCTGCTGACCCAGGTTCAGCTGGACAGAGTGCTGCCCAGGAAAATACAAAGGGTGTGCTGGGCAGAGTCTCCAGGACACTGATTGGGCCCATTACCACTTCTCTGTTATCTCTCTTCTCCTTAGAGGACAAGTATGAAGTCCCTCCATGGTTCATGAAATTCTGAACCCCTGAGTGTTTAGATTCATCTCTGCTTCCCCTGGAGCAGCCTTATAGAACCATTACTTCTGTTCTAGAATCCAGTTTTTTTCCTTTCTTCTTTCCTGTCAGACTCCAGTTCTGTGGTTTAGCAAAATTCCTTCTGTACAGGTGAAGGTCATCCAAAGACTATGTCATGTCTATAAGATAGGGACGGTAGAGTCGAGAACCCCAGCCTGAGCTCCTAGAAGCAGGGACTCCCCTTCAACCTGAGGACAAAGAAAATGAAGGGGTAGCTGCAGCTTCCTAGAGAGACCTTGATGTCGGGGGTTAAGAAGACATCTGAAGGGAGCGGATGTGGCTCAAGCAAGTACCTGCTTCCCACATGGGAGGTCCCAGTGCTTCCTTGAAGCAAGGACAAAACAACAAACAAAACAAACCAAAAAACCAACTCAGGGGAGCCGATGTGGCTCAGGGGTTGAGCTCCGGCTTCCCACATACGAGGTTCCAGTACCTCAAAAAAATTAAAAAAATAAAAAAAAAGAAAGGAAGAAGACACCTGAAATGATGGCCACTGTGTGGTCAGCACGCGTCAGGGGCAGTGTGCAGCCCTCGTGGGCTCACGGTCTGCAGAGACCACAGCGCTGCCGTGTGCACATCGTGCTTTCGTGCTCGCTCAGGTGCTCCCAGCACATTTCTTCTTTTGCACGTTAGTACAATCTTACTATGAAAAGGCAAACGGTACAAAACTGTGAAAGTCCTCTTTCCTTTCCTCACCCTCCCTCATTCCCTGAGTGCCATTCTGTACGCCCTTGTGTATATGGTTTTCTATCAGAGCTTCTGTTTCTTGTAGCAGAATCATCAACTCTCGATACAATCCCTGCTTTCTTTCTATGGAATGTCTTCCTACAAAATCTATTTCTTTTCCTCCCCTTTGACATTTGTGTTATGCCTTTCCTTCATGGAGGGCCTGTTCCTCAAGCAGCCTTTCCCAGTTGTCCGTCTGTCTCCTGTAAGCACAGACACTGTGTCCTGGTGCTGCCCTAGGGCCCCGAGCCACCATCTGAGCAAGTGCTGAAGGAAGTCACAGCGTCACTGGTGCCTTCAGCACCAGGATAGTGCTGTTGAGGCAGCATCGGCAGCACATACCAGCCTGCACGAGGAAGAGGAAGAAATACAATGAGAAAGTAATAAACAGATATTTTTCTGAAAATTGAAAGCGGTTGGCTTCAGAAATGAACTTTCCATTTATGAAAACTGAGGCGCGTTTTGTAAGACCAAAGCCCAGGGACGTTGAGAGGCATCAGAACTGCCCCTGCGGATGCTGGTGCTTACGCCAGGACCCCGACCTCCAGCAGCCGCCTTACGCCCTAAGGAGCTTGGAGTCAGATCGCAGTGTGGAGTGTAAACACACCCATCACCTCCCCTCACCCCCACCAGTGCCAGTGCACCACAACCCATCCTTGGCTGGGACCCACTGAAGATTTCACGTGGAGCCTCCCAAGGGGCAGAACAAGCTGGTGGTGGGAACAGATATTTACATGTCCTTGGAGACGATGGCATCTTACCTCCCATAAGAGGTGAGAATCTGGGTCCTGGTAGGCCTAGGGCAGGGGTCCTTAACCTTTCTTGTTCCACAGACCCTCTGCCAGTCAGGAGAAAACCTCAGACCCCTGACTAAGTCCACACTATACCATGTACTATTTAATAAATACATCACACCCACACCAACACAGCCCCACAAGAATCATGTTCTTTTGAATTTCATTTCAAGCTCATGGACCCCTTGTTAAGAGCCCCAGATCTAGGGCAAGTGTCTATAGGGCTGACCTGATCTGATGGGTCTGGCCAAAGCTTTTCACTATGAGTCTCAAACAGTCCATGTTTAAGAGATGACACACTTCTGCTACTCAAATGGGTTAAGACGTGGGCTGTGAGACGCTCGAAGGTGAGGTGTACCCCTTTTCTCTCTCCTGGTCCAGGCACTGAGCTGGGAACACACCTCTGTCCTCATTTGGGATACCTCTGCCCGGCACATGTTGGATAAAGGGGCTGCGGAAACATGTTCCCCTGGAATGGGGGCAGTGGGTGTGTCTTCTGGTGCCTGCCTGAGAAGGCAGATGTGCTGCTCGGCTGAGTGCCATGGTCAGCAAGCCTCCATGAGGGGAGAGGTGGAGAAGGCCAGCCTGATCGGAAGGGATGGTGGTGGTGGAGGCAGAGCACATCAGGAGGTCCTGGCAGGTACTGTTTATGGTGCAGGTGGGGGGTAAGAAGGGGTTGTCCAGGCTCCCTGGACTTTTCTTTTTTTAAAAAAAAAGCCAACAACCAATTTATTGAAGTATATCATTCATACATGAACATACATAAACTATAAGTGTTCAGTAAACATCGTGATCTTACAAAACAAACATGCATAACATCATACAGGCTCCCACACATCACCCCCCCACACAAACACCCCAAATTATTGTGAAACATTTGTTAACAAATCATGAAAGAGCATCATCAAAGTATTTCCACTAACTATAGTCCATATCTTCCTCCACTATACATTTTTTTAAGGATTTACTTATTTATTTATTTTTTACTTTTATTCATTTTTACCCTTCCCCTCCCCCTGTTTTTGCTGTTTCTGTGATCATTTGCTGGGCACCTCTGTGTCCATTTCCTGCCCTCTCCACTCATCCTCCTCCTCCTGTCTTCACTGGGATTCAATCCTCAGAACCTCCACTGTGGGAGAGAGGCATCCTACCACCTGTGCCACCTTAGTTCCTGGTTTTTCTGTGTGTCTCGTCTTGGCTCTCCCTTGTGTCACTCTCCTGTTACATCATCATCTTGCTGTTTGGCTCATGGGGCCTGGTGGCTCACTCGCACTCCCTGGACCTTTACAAATGGCAGAAGGGACAGGGTTCAGGCTCGGTCTCTGCCCCAATCCTGGGTCCCCAGGCTGGCTCAGAGAGGGTCTGTGGGGTCTCTGGCCCCTCACCCAGGAAGACCAGGCATCTCTGAACCACTTGGCAAACCATTTGACACCACACCCATGTGGTACTTGACCTCTGAGGTTGAAGAGCATTTTTTGGGGGATGGCTCCTCAGCACCTGCACCCAGGCTCAATGGTGCTGCTGCTCAGAAGGACAAGGGGCTGCGTCCGTCGCTCTGCATTCATCACGTGCATCCGTCGTGCTGTGAGTGGCCAGCTCTGCACCCCTCACTTCTGGGAGCAGCAGTAACTCCTGCAGGTTCACCCTAAAGCCCACGTGAGCTTCCTGTGCTGGGATCCCTCTCCACCCACACAGGGTTTGGTGTTTGGAATGTGTGTGTTTCCTGCATCTGCACCTGTGAAGCTTTGGCCTCCAGCTACAGCTCCCTCCAGGGAAGAGCAGCTGAGAGGCCAGGAGGTGGCCATGAGGCTCTGTCCTTGGGTCCCAAGAGGGGTCTTTACCTGGACATGGGCCTGAGCCCCTGCGGAGACCTGGGCATCGCCAGGGCCTGTGGCTCTGAGGAGCTCCTGGAGGATGGGCTGCCAGGGCCGGGGAGGAGGCTGGAGTCCTGTGGTTCCAGCTCCTCAGCAGGAACACCAGGGAGTGGGGGGGGATGCCCTGGAGAGAGTAGTCAGGCCCTGCCTGGTGCCATGGCCTCTGAGGCCTTCTTCCCTCCTGTTGCTTCAGGGAGCATCCACAGTTCCCTTTGTCTCATAGAGTTGTCCAAAGAGAATTCTTTTCTCCTCTGGCTTTTAAAAAACAGAGGGCAATTCCAATGAAAAATAAAAAAAAGCAAATCAGAAAAATGGGAAGACCCACATCTGAGTTGGGCTGTCCTGTGTTTTCAAAATGGTATACAGTCTTTTTTTAAATAAGGAGCCATTATATATATATATATATCTAAATGTAATTTCTAATTGTAGCAGGTGTTAATGTTTTCTTTTATTATTTTTGAAAAATTTTTATCCCCCCCTCACTTGTTGTTGTTTGCACTCTCTGTCTGCTCTCTCTGTCCATTCACTGTGTGTTCTTTCTGTGTCTGCTTGTCTTTTCTTCTTGTCTTTCTCTTTAGGAGGCACCGGGAACCGATCCATGGGGTGCAGGCCATCAGCTGTCCGCAGGGTGTGGGTTAGCTCAGCTTCACCAGGAGGCCCGCGGGAATCGAACCTGGGGCCTCCCATATGGTAGACAGGAGAGGAGCCCAATTGCTTGAGCCACATCCACTTCCTGATGTTAATGATTTAAAGCTGTAACAAAGTTCAGAATTTCTGCTTTTTTCCATTTATTTTGACTGTTCTGTTGTCTATGAATTTGTTGTATGTGGATGGAGAAGTTTTGTTTCTCCTTTTAGCACTGGTTTCTATAACCAGAAATAAAATTACGTATTAAAGAAATGAAATAAAACACAACTTTACCTATCACATTGTAAAGGTTAAATCAGCAGCACATCAGCCCCTGCCTTAGACTGGTCTCTGGGTCAGGGTTGAGCTGAGCCAGGGCCTTCATTCTGCATTTCCAGTGGAACTCTTGAGATAGAGAAGTTCTTTCCTTGAAGGCAACCAAGGCAAGTGGCTTGTAAACCCACAGTAGGTATCATCCATTTGGCCAAAACACAACAACAGAGGTGTCTTGAGAAGGAACCATCAAAGGAAAGCAGAGCTCAGAGGTGGAGAGAGACGGAGCCCTGACAACATCCTGTGTGCCTCTAGACCAAGCCATGCCTGCAGTCAGATGCTCAGACTTCTCTGTTCTGCAAGGCAACAACAGCTGCTCTCCCCCACCTTGTTTTTCCTTAAGCCACTTTGAATTTGTTTTTTGTTGCATCTTAGCAAGTATGGACTAATTCATTCATCAAGAGCTTTTAGGACACTAGGACACCAGACAGGTCCCTAATGAAGGATGCAGATGGGAACCAGAGAGGAGCCCCAGGTGTGTGCACAGGAGTGGCGGTTGGCATGTACAAGAGCCAGTGAGGGGCCCCGTGGCCTGGTGGAAGAAGCACGTGGGTGTGATTTGGTAAGCCTGCACAGGACCCCCAGGGAACCTACAGGAAGGGCTGAGCAGAGAACGTCTTTTCACCTCGACTGGCTCTGGCTCAGGAAGCAGGCCTCGTGACCCCACCTTGGGGAGTGAAATATGTTTGTAGTCTCCAAATGTGGAGGGTGTGGGGGCCCAGCCAGGAGGGTCAGGCAAGGCAGAGGGAGGCCCCAGGGCACATTTAGTCCCCGTGCTGCACGTGGTGGATGCTCACTGGAAAACGCAAAGCCTAAATTGGGCAGGAGGGACCCAACATGGTGTCCATGTGATAGGAAGCTGGGTCCCAACAAACAGGCTCATGAGGCCAGAGGCTGGAGGCTTTGCCTCAGGGGAGGGGACACCAGGTTGGAGTGATGGCTTGGGGGCTGCACCCCAGAAGTGCCCCGACCCTCGAAGGCTCTAGGACGTGAGCATGTGCTGGGTGGCAGGGTGGGATTGGCCTCTAGTAAGGGTGTGCACACCTCTGTGGAGACAGACTGACGTCCCTGTCCAGACTCAAGGCCAAGGTCCATGTAGGGAGAAGCCAGAAGCCAAATCACTCTCAGAGCTACCGGGCTCTGTCCGCTTCAGCTCCCTCCAGGGCTTTCCTTTCTAGTCTACTTTGTTGAAAAGACTTCAAGACAGGGGATTTAAAAAATATTGAAGCAAATTACCATGTTTAAAAAACATATTTTGCTCTCTCCACTGCTGGCTTCTTTCCAATCAGATTATTTTAATTGTCACCATCACTTTTCTAAAAGTGTTACCACAAAACGCTGTGGAAACACATGTTTGTCCTGCCCCCTCCACTTTCTCTGTTCCCCATTTCCTCACCACTTCTTGGTACCTCGGGGTTTTCTTCTTCCTTCTACCCTCTTCTCATGCTCTCAGTTCCTTGCTGCCCAGCAGCTGCTCAGGACCTCTTTTCACAATTGCATGTGGGCTGCTGGGCCTGACCTTGCATGACAGCTGTGAGGCAGTGGATACTTGCCTCACCTCTCTCTGGCCAGTGTGCCATCCACCAGTCCCTTGCAATGTCATCAGACTCTGCTGATTGGGTCCGGAGGCCAGGAGCTGGCGCAGTCAGGCACTCAGTGGATGCCAGTTTGGGGAAGTGCGGCTGTGTCTGCCCTTCCTGCAGGCTTCTGCCCTCCACTCTCCATTTCATCCCCCCATGCCTGTCCTGCCAAGACACCAGCAACTGCTCTGGGTGAGGGGCTTGCCCCTTCTGTCCCCCTCCCTCCTGGAGCTCCTGACTTATTTGTTGGTGTGCCCAGAGTGTGCTCCTGGGGTAAGGGGAGGTCACCTTGACCACACCCTCAGCCCTACCACAGTCAGTGAGAGCTTGGACGTCAGCGTCCTTCAGACCCAGAGTGGCTGAGGGGGACTGTGGAGGCACAGCATACTGGGGAGCCAGGGCTGTGCCAGGTCTCGGGGCCCCTGCCCGTGTGCCCCAGGACCCTCCAGTGCATTGCCACTCAGTGTGTCACAGGGCCCCAGGACAGCAGGGTTCCCACACAGGCTGTTCAGGTGAAGGGACGCAGCCTTGCACAGAACCTCCATGCCAGCCCCGGCTGGCCCCCTGTGTGGGAACACAGGCCTGGACCCCACCCCCCTTATGGCAGCCACCAGACCCTGTCCATTCCTGCAGGCCAGCCCGAGCCAGGAAGGTCCATTCACACGCTGACCCCAGGAGAGTGATGGCCCAATTCTACACCCAGGTCCAGTCATTCACGACTGGATACTTGCCCAGGCTGTGAGCCCAGCTGGGGAGGGGGTTTGGGAGGGGTCTCGGGCCAGAGGTCTGACTGGTTTGCTGTCCTAGGAGCACCCACTTGACAGTCACGTACCCACAGAGGGCGAGGGTGGGGTCGTGGCTTGCATCCGCCTTCCTGGCCCCACACTCTCGCTCCTTGGCGACAATGGCCCCTGTGGCTTCCATCACTTTCCTTGTCAGTTCCTCCAGCACCTCAACGACAAACACCTTTTCCTACCCAAGAGTTCCTTAGCCTCCAGGACCTCTGCACGATGCCTGGCTGCACACACTTCTGTTCCCAAGGCCTTGTAGGGGCTGGGGCGGTGATTCCCCCAGCACACGCTCCCCAGCACAGGATCCCCCAGAACTTGCCCCCCTCAGCACATGAACCCCCAGCGCATGCTCTGCCCCAGCACACGCTGCCTCTACACATGCCAAGCCTGGGTACACAGCTGTGTTGGTAAAGTGCACTTCACTGCAGAGTCAGGGGCTCTTCAGGGAAGCTCTGCACAGCCGCTGGTCACCTGTGGGTGGGCCCCAGTGTTTCAGCAAAGTGATTTGTTCCTGTGCCTGGGCTGTGTCAGCTCCCGGGGACCTGGGTAGTGCCCTGGAGTGGCCACTAGCATCCAGGCATCCCCTGCTCAGGGCCTGCAGACACCCACCAGGCCTGGGAGGTACGTCTGGGCTGTAGGGACCAGGGATTCAGATAAGATGCTTTTCTTATTAAGTAATAATACAAATTTAAACTCTTCCTTAAAATTGTTAAGTAAAGCTAGTAGGGAATCATTACATCTATAGATGATGTGTATTGCGGAAGCTTTTTAAAAGAACATTTCTGTATAAATTAGTATCGTTCTTATTACTTGTTAACCACTGTCAGTCACAACATAATTTAACCCTGAACTTATTTCCCTTTCAACTCACCCAGAATGCTCTTTGGAGTTACAGGTTTGGGGAATGTATCTAGTTTCAGAACCTATTCTTTTTACTTCTCAGTGCTGCTAATTGTTTATTTAGTATCTATTATGTGGCAAGTACTAAGAATAAAAATACTGAGAATAAGAGTATGACATAATCCTGATCTCCAAGGAAAAGCAAAACAAACAAAATTCTTAAAGGTGACACAGAGCAGTGGAGACCTGAATCCTAATTTTCAACTCATTTTTCTGTAAACAGAGGGATGAAATTTTCTATTTATTTCAAAGTTTGTCATATATGTGTAAAAAAGATATATTCCAATAGAGATACCACGTTTGAAGAAAAATGAAATGGCCACATGTGCTCACTACCTGCCGGGACGCTTCTGCTCCTCCCTGGAAAAATGAACGCAGTGCAGAATTGACCGGCACATGGGCTCCCACACTGTAGCCTGCTCCACGGCACCCACGCTAGGTGTCTACCTTGCTATGCAACTTCAGGAACCCGGGGGTGTGAAGTGGTGCCTCCGTGGGCTTGTGCTGTGCATCCTGTGATGATTAATGAAAGTAGCCGTCTCTCTACATACTTATGGGCTACACAATTTCCCTTCTATAAATGCAGCTCATGACCAATTTCAATTGAATTGTCTTTTTACTTACTGATTCACCATTCTTTGTATTTTCTCAACATGAGTCTTTTGTCAGCTGTGGGTTGCAAATATTTTCTCCTCATTCATAACTTGCCTTTTCACTCTGTCTTTCATCTTTTAATGAACAGAAGTTCTTAATTTTAATTAGTTGAATATGATTTGCCATTTTTGTATCTTGTTTAAGAAGTCCTTCCCTGCCTTGGGAATAAAAAGATACTCTCCTGTAGCCTTTACTTCTGAAGTTTGGCTTTTCACATGTAAGTCCCTGTCTATCTGGAAGTCTGTTTTGTTTGGTTTAATGTAGGGATCCGGTTTCATGTTTTTGTCTGTGTAGCCAGTTGCCTGGCACTGCTTATTGGTCTGTATTTCAGCTTTGTCAATTCCATCTGTGTGGTCAGCTGCTTCTGGACTCTGTGCTCCACTGGTTTGTTAGTCTATCTCTGCATCAATACCACACCATCCTCATTCTTAAAGCTTGATAATAGGTCTTGATTGTCTATGGGACAAGTTTTCCTGCTCACTCTTTCACTTGCTCACTGACTCAGTATTTGTTGAGCACCTACTTTATGCCAGAAAGTTTGTAGGTGCTGGAAAAATGCCATTGACCAAAACATCTGCCTTGGTGAAGACTACATTCAAATGGGGTCATGGATAAGAGGAGAGACAGACTATAAACTTAGATGGTTCTGTGGGGGAAAGTAGAGCAAGAAGAATTGAGAGTGATGGTAAGGAGGGGCTGTAATCAAAATGGAATGGTCAGGACAAGACCTCATTTAGAAGGAAGCATTTGAACATAACTTGTAGGAAATGAGGGAGTGAGCCATGTGGATATTTGGGGGAAGAGTGTTCCAGGCAGAGGGACCCTGAGGAAGGACAGGCCTGTTGTGGTCAAGGAACCGTGAGGAGCCAGACAGCTGGTATAAGGAGCAAGGGGGCCATAGTAGGGAGTAAGTTCAAGATCACTGGAGTCATACCAGGTAGGGCCTTCTAGGACACTGCAAGGATTTTGGATTTTACCATGATGTATTATTAGGTTCTCCAGAGAAACAGAACCAACTATGTGTGTGTGTGTGTGTGTGTGTGTGTGTGTGTGTGTGTGTGTATTAATATAT
>JAQZBX010075790.1:0-14537 GCA_029593785.1 Cabassous unicinctus
TTGGGTTCTCCTTATACTTCTCCAGTCATTTGGTCTTGGTCATCATCATGGGCCCCTCTCCCTGTTTTCACCATTCTTCATAAGCATGCATGTGTGGCTTTTATTTAATGCCTATGTTCAGTTGACTTTTAAATCCATGGCTCCAGGCTTCAGGTTCATAGTTCCAATTACCTACTGGGCATCTCTACCTTGATGTGAACAAACTTTCTATGTTCAAACCTTAGCTCTTAATTGTTGGGAATCAGACCACCCCTTCTCTCTCATATTAACTATCTTCAGTGAATGGTATTACCATTTATCCAGCCAAGTAAAAATCCTGGTTCATAGTTTTTTCTCCCTCTCCCTTTTGCCCTCCAAAAAAGTTTATTTCATATTAATTCTGCCTCATAAAATCTCTCAAATCTCTCCATTGCCACTGACACGATCTTAGTCAGGCCATCATCATCTTTGCACTCTATGCATCCATCATTTGATTCACTTCCAGGTCTTCAAGAACATGTCCCACTTCTTCATCTTCAGGCTACTCTATGTGCTTGACCCTCTGCCTGGAATACTTTTCACCATTCACCCCTTAAATCACCAGAATTGACTAGGACAACTTGTCCTTAGTTATTTCTTCCTCTCTACAGCTTTCCCTGAAACCAGCCCCCACCAACCTAAGTTATGATGATCCCACAACACCTTGTACTTTATTTCTCTTGCTGCATTTTTCAGTTTACTCATCCTGCCTTTTTCACCCATGTTTACTACAAAAGACTGAATACAGTTTGAAGGCAGAGATTGTGACCTGTTTAAGCCTATATCCTAAGGCTTTGTCCAGGGAATGGCACAGTGTAGTCTCTCAAAAAGATTTCCTAAGCAAATAAATGAGTAAATAGTTGAGAATCAACGAACGCATCATTAAACATCTCTGGGTCTCACTGTCCTTACCGATATACATGGGCTTAAGAATCCTTTCTGAATGTTCTTTTAAGGATTGGATGAGATGAAGACTGTGGACATACAACGTTTCCATTTCTGGCACACTGTGCATGCGCCATAAATGTTTGTGCAATCCAGTTTTAAATCTCTTCCATTTTATATGTAGCTTAGTCACAAATGATTGCTTTTCATTAAAACATTTTTAGAACCCTTCCTACTCAGGGAAGCATCCCCTAAACACCAGGCAGATTTCTTTAAAGTCAGATCATGTTCTGCTGGTGGTGTTGGCCAGAATTCTGAGACTCCAAAGGAGAACCCAAGATACTTCAGATGATCTGTTTAGATGGTTTTCATATCAGACATGAATTTTAAACATTTCTATATATTCAAAGTAGGGTAGAAAGAAACAGCCCCTGGGGCAACATAATAGGACTTTTTTTTCAATAGACTTTTGGGTACCACCAGAACAGATATTGAAATGAATTAAGGGAACCATTTATCCATTTGTTTAGAGTTATTGAAATGCTCTGCTTTGAATTTCTCCCTTGGCCATTGTTTTAGTTTCCTAGGCTGCTCAAAGCAGATACCATGAATAGGTTGGCTTTAAACAATGAAAATTTATTAGCTTACAGTTTGAGGCCATGAGCATGCCCAAATCAATGCATCATTAAGGTGATGCTTTGTTCCCAAAGACCAACTGCCAGAAATCTGTGGCTCCCTTGCCACATAGCAAGGCACATGGTGATATCTGTTGGTCTCTCCATTCTCTTTTGGGTTTCATTGACTTCAGCTTCTTCTGTGGCCTTCTCCCCCTCTCTCTGTATTCATTCCAGTATGAGGATTAAGACCCATCCTGAATGAGGTGGTTCACACCTTTACTGAAGCAGCTTTATCAAAAGGTCCTAATTACAATGGGTCCACACCCACAGGAATGGATTAAATTTAAGAATATGTTTTTCGGGGGTTCATACAGTTTCAAACGACCACACTCCACCCTCTGGACCCCAGGAATACATGTTCTTTCCACATACATGTTCTTCTGCATAGGATAAACATTCACAGCATCCCCAAAGCCTAAACTTATTTCAGTAACAATGCTAAATACAAAGTCTCATCAAAATAGGTTATAAGTGTGGTCTATCCTGGGACACAATTCCCCTCCATCTGTGGGCCTGTAAAACCTAGAGAACAAGTTATTTGCTTCCAATATACAATGGAGGGACAGGCATAGGATAAACATTTCCATTCCCAAGGGAGAAATTAGAAGGAAAACAGGAATCAAGTTTCCCCCAACAACTCCGAAACCCTGCAGGGCACATTGCATTAGATTTCAATGTTGGAGAGTCATTTATAGAATGGTGTTTTATCCTTCAGACCTGATAGAGCAGTAACCCCACCATTTCCAAGTCCTTGCGCAGAGCCATGCTCTCCCCAAATGCTGGAGTGAAGGTTCCACCCTCTTCAAGCATTGGGGTGACTGCCAGACTCTCCATAATCCCTGGGGCAGTGGCTCAACCCTCTCAGAACAGTGGAGTGGCAGCCAGGGGGATATGCTCTACCATCTCTGAAGACTGGGGTGATAGCATTCTTCCTAAACAGTGGGGTAGAAAGCCCACCTTCTCCAAGTGCCAGGGCATACTCACACTTGCCACAAACATGGGTGGGTCCACTCTCTTGGCTTGAAAAGATGTATTCAGTCCAGACCTCGATTTCCATGGTCCTGCCCTCCAAGTGATATTTCCTTCAATCTGTCCCTTTTAGTTCAGGCTGGCACTGCTTCCTGTAATACAGATCTTGCAAAAAACTTGCCAGTTTTACATGTAGTACACAGGGGCCCAAACCATTAGGCAAAGGAATTTTCCACAAATCCTTTCTGGATAACTGCATTTCTAATCCTGACTTGTATTGAAATGGCTGACTGGTTCCATGTTCAGTTAACCCTCACATGGAGCACGATTCTCTGGGGACTCACTTTCCAGAAACTCAGAATTTTCCAAACTATGAATTTCTGGTTTCCTTGTGCCCAAGAGTTCTGTTCTCAGCTTATCCCTTTCCTCTTGCATTTTACTATAAACTGTAAGGAGAAGCCACGTTGCACTTTCCATATATAGCTTTGAAATCTCCTCACCTAAATATCAAAGCACATTGCTCTCAAATTCTGCCTTTCAGCTGACGTCAGAACTCAATTTTGCCAAGTTCTCTGCCACTTCAAAACAAGGGTCATCTTTCTTCCAGTTGCCTATAGCACATTCATCATTTCAGCCTTAGGGCTCATCAGAAGTACCTTTAGTGTCTATATTTCTACCAACAGTCTCTTCAAAGCAGTCTAGGCTTTTTCTATCAAGTGCCTCACAATTCTTTCACCCTCTATGCATTACTCACCTCCAAAGCTGTCTCCACATTTTTGGTATTTGCAATAGCAGCACCCCACTTTCCTAGTACCAAAATCTGTTTTAGTTTCCTAGGCTGCTCAAAGCAGATACCATGAATGGGATGGCTTTAAACAATGGGAATTTATTAGCTTACAGTTTGAGGCCATGAGAATGTCCAAATCAATGCATCATTAAGGTGATGCTTTCTTCCCAAACACTGGCTGCCAGTGATCCTTGGCTCCTCTGCCACATGGCAAGGCACATCACAGCATCTGCTGGCCTCTCCCTTCTCTTCTGGGTTTCATTGATTTCAGCTTCTTGCTTCTCCCTCTCCCTTCGTATTCATTCCATTTATAAAGGACTCCAGTAAGAAGATTAAGACCCATTCTGAATGAGATAGGTCACACCTTAACATGTGATGAGTAGGGCCTCATCAAAATGTCCTACTTACAATGGGTCCACACCCACAGGAATGGACTAAATTTAAGAGCATGTTTTTCTGAGGTACATACAGCTTCAAATCACCACAGCCATCATTCCAATTTAAGCAAGTAAACTATTTCACCGGGTGCTATTTTAATGGAATCTATTGTCCTTCCTTCCTTCCTTCCTTCCTTCCTTCCTTCCTTCCTTCCTTCCTTCCTTCCTTCCTTCCTTCCTTCCTTCCTTCCTTCTTTCCTTTCTTTTCCTTTCTTTTCCTTTCTTTCTTTTCTTTCTTCTTTCTTTCTTCCTTTCTTCCTTTCTTTCTATCTACCTACCTACCTATCTACCTACCTACATTCATACCTACTTATCTATCTATCTTCTAAACCTATGCTTAACATTTTGGTAGAGACACAGAATGGAGAGAAATACTATTACATTTTATTTAGCAGGATTAATAGACTATTTGCTGAGGGGTATTTTGTTCTGTGGGAATCTGCATTCAATGGCAAGTTATATTTACCCTCAACTCCTTCCCTTCTTCTGCTCCCAAATCCCCATCTCCAAGCTTTCTGGATTATCTGGATTATACCACACCACCTCAAAGGCCAGCAAATGAAGGGAGAATAACAAAGACATGAGAAAGATTCTGTATGATGTTGTGTTTATGTATTGGTAATAGGCCCTAAACAAGACATTGTGCAAAAATTTTGTTACATTGATACAATGGAAGATTATTTACTGTAAAAAGTCATATTTCCAAAATATTTTTAATAAATTACCAAATGATCAGTTTGTGAAAATTCATGGGGCTATATAGTATGTGCAATGTATGGTTGTATATTGTATTTAAATAACAAGTTAAAAAATTAGTCCTTTCTGAAAATCATCATATTGTATCACAAGAGTAGGCAAACCTTTTCTGTAAAGGGCTAGATAGTAAATATTTTAGGTGCTGGGGGCATGTACAGTCATTCTCTTTATTGTTTTGTTATTTTTTTATTTTGTTTTAAAAATGTAAAAACTATTCTTACTCAAGGGTTTGGACAAAAACAGGCCATGTATAACATTTGAAGTCAAGAGCGCTTGAGATCACCAAGGAAACAAATGTAGATAGAGAGAAGGGGACATAGGATTGAGCCCTGGGGCCTCCAATATTAAATACATCTACTCGAACTATTAATATGTTGAATTGTATTAATAAATTTCCTAATATTGAGCTTTTTTTTTTTTTTTCATTTCTTACTTGTTCATGGTATAGCATTCTTTAATGTCCTACCACGTTTTCTTTGCTAATGATTTATTTAGGATTTTTCATCTTTATAAGTGAGATAGTCTTTTTGATAATCTTTTTTTGTAAAATTTGTCTTACATTTTGTTATCCATGTTATACTAATATCACAAAAATTGATTTGGACGTTTTCCTTCTTTCTCTATGCTCTAAAATGATTAAATAGCAATGGATGTATCTGCACTTTAAAATTTTCATAAAAGTCCCATGTGACTCTCAAATAAATAAATAACCAAATGATAATGATAAAAGCAGAATATTTTAAACAAAATTATATAAAATACATACAAATATACATGCAGTGGAAAGATATAACAAGGAAATATAACAAGATGTTAATGGCAATGGGTTCACAGATATTTTAATTCTTTTCTTTAAATCATATTCTGAGTTTTTCAAAATTTCAGTCAAAAACATGCTTTCATAATCAGAAAAACTATTCAATAGAACTCAGAGAAACGAGATCAGGATACAATTTGGCATACATTTACTGAGTTCTTATACTACTCAAATACTATGCTCGCATCTGTTATAGGCGGATAAGATAACACATGGGCTATACCTACCAAGAACTCACGATCTGGAAAGAGATACACGTGCATGAGAAATCACAATATAACAGACAGAAGCTTAAGTTCCAAGAGCCACTCCCTTGCTCCAACCCTATGAGTCCTGAAAGTTGCCGGTAGCTGCAGAGGCTCTACGTAGGGAGAGGAAGCCAAGTGGCATCCAGGAATTAGTTTTATGCAAACATGATACTAAAATGCCTAAAGCGATCTCAGGAGAAAGAAATCCGAATCTCCAAGGCTCCAGAAAGTTGTTATGATTTCTTTTCTCATTCTAAATAATCACTTTTGCAGTATTGCTTTGTACTATTTTATTAAAGGATGATCCCCTAAATCATATTGGCTTCGGACACCACAGCACCTGGCTCTTTCCTGTCGAGAGAGTATGTAAACTGCTGTAATAGAGCATCACATTTGACACGCTAAGCCAAGAAGAGGGAATAGTTAAATTCCAACTACTGTGGTCTGAGAAGATTTCAGAGGAGTCAAGACCAGCATGTCAGTCCACCAGTTTTCTCAGGTTGTACACGGAAAAAATTGAGCCCTAACTGGATAGGCTTATTTCCTCTCAGGAATACATTCAATGTATTACTAAATACTAATGATAATTTGTGCATGACTCTTTCGTGCATCATAGCATTTAACTTTAGAGAAGCACTGCTAAGCCAGGACATCTTCCTGACCTGTTACACAACTAACAAGTGCTAGATCTCGAGTATGAACCAGGGTTGCCTCCAATTCTCATTGCAATATGCCATAATGTTTCTCAGCATTATATGTCCTCTTTACTCTTTCCCTATTCTTTTATACAAAGGAGGGAATGTACTTCTTTCAAAAATGTGCACTGTTTTCCTGACCTGAGATGTGAGTTTCCCAGAGTTTTGAAGGCAAAGACTTTCAGATATAAAGTACCTCAGGTTAACCATTTTGTCCTGTACCAATAAACTAAATTACTCCAACTCTCAGCCCTCAATGCACAAATATATGAGGCCACATTTGAAGTAGAACACACTGGTGTTCCCACAGCCTTTTGTTTGTGTACATGCACGTGTGTGTGTGTGTGTGTGTGTTACAGTGGCAATCTTAAAAGGGGATTTGGAAGAAGCAAATCAGAAACAATTAAAAAAGATCTCATGAATAGCCGATTCCTCCATCTTTCTTCTTGGAAATCCTTTCATGTACCGACTTGTAACAGTGGTTAACGGCATGTATCTGGTTGGAAAAC
This sequence comes from Cabassous unicinctus, assembly GCA_029593785.1. NCBI lineage: Eukaryota > Metazoa > Chordata > Mammalia > Cingulata > Chlamyphoridae > Cabassous > Cabassous unicinctus. The sequence continues at coordinate 6,799 of JAQZBX010075790.1, forward strand.
ATCTAAAGGAAGAGACAGAGGGAAAATACATGAGCCCACGACTGGCTGGATAGAAACTGTGATCAGGGACTAATCTGTCTTACCTCACTAGGAGCCGGAGTTGGAATGATCTGTCAAGGGACAAATAAATAACTTCCTCTGTAAAGAGAGGACTCGTAGGAAGAGAAAGGGGTAGGGAAAAAAGGAATGGAGGAGTTCTCAGCAAGGAGGTCAGAAATAAGTCTGCAACGGAAATATCAGAAGGAAAAAGAATAGGGATTCATTTGTTTATTAATTCCCTTCTCCCCTCACCCCAGAAAATGGGAGTACTATTAGAATAATAATTTTTTTTAAAGTAGATGACCCATTAACAGCTATAGAGTTTAGGAGCTCCTCTACTAGGATGTGGTGTTGTTATGCTGGGTTTTTTGCTCTCCCTGCTCTTTGTAGCTTGGGGGCATGTCACACACTTGTGAGAACTTTACCGGAGTGTTGATGCAATATTGTGTCAGTAACTGAGTGATTTGTTTTTCCTCTGGACATTGATTGAAGAAATTCTTATTACATTTTATAGCTTGCTTGGCCTTCGTATGAGAGTCAAGACATAAATTGGGCCATAAATTGGCCTCTGTCAGAATCTACATCAGAATGACACCAAATACATGTCATCGGGCTTGTGTTCCAACTACCAGCAGGAATGCACGGGTGCTTGTCATCTTGATCAAATGTTCACCTCACTCCCTTTTCCAGCCCATGCCTCTACTTTGAAGAAAATACGGTAAAGACCCTGAAAAATTTGCTGTTTGATTCAGAAGTCTTATACAGCAAAAAGAATACTGGTAGATTTAATTGATTTGCTCCAAGTTAAGTCTCCACTGTGAGTATCAGAGGTAGGATGCACATAAATAAAAATGGATGCAAAGAAGAAAATATATAGTTATACAAAAAGGAAAAGAAGGTATACATAACAGATATATTTATCCCATAAGTAAAGGCAGACTTGATGATTCATGAATGGCAGAGATATGTTTGAGTTACAGAGATTTGTTCTCTGGAGTAAGATAAAATTGTCATTTCAGTTCCTGCTATTACAGACCCTGAGCAGAAAATCAAATATAGTTAACAGTTGGCTTATGTTATTGATGAACATGTGCAACCATATGAGTTAATTGAAAATTTGGGGTTGTTTTATCAGGTATAAAAATGAATTACCATTTAGATTAGAGCAACATTTGATAATTTATGGGGAAAAATGTATTTTTTCAAATCAGAAAGTAAACTTTTAATTTTAGTAATTAACTTCTTAATGATTTTTGCCCTTGTGACTACAGTGTGTTCTAGACTTGATACAAAATCAAGCACATACTGCTTTTGGAAGGTATCTTTGAAGTCAACAATTCAAAAGAAATCTTAAGGTATATTTGTTTAGTAGAAAACCTTAAAAGATTCATAGCAATAAAAAAATTTGAAGATTTTATCAAAGAATTTCTTCCAAAAGAAGCTTTAGACCCAGATGGTTTTATGGATGATTTCTTTCCATTTTTCAAGCACCAGACAAATCCCATGCTAAAAAAAACTTTTGAATATAGGAAAATATGGAGAACTTCTCAATTTGTTTTACAATACTTGCATCACACCCTACCCTCACTGCAAAACAATCTCATTTATCACCATGAGACAAAAATGCTAAATAAAACACTAGGTATTCCTCATCAGAAAAAGACTAAAATATTACAATCAATGAGAATAGTTTAATATTAGAAAAATGTTAAATATAATATATTATACTAAAAGATGATATGAAAAAATCATAGGATCACAGTAATACATGCAGAAAGCAATCCTTTGTTTAATTTGCCATGCTTTGCTGATTTTTTTAAGTCTTAAGAACTAGGACAAGGTAAATATTTTCTTAATAAGATAATGAATATTGCTTTGATTTGTTAAATTCTATTATTTTGGCTTTGAATGGGTTGTTTATGTAAGTGGTACAAAATTCAAGAGACACAAAAGTATATTCTTTGGTTATTCTCTTACCTTTCTGCCCCATCAATTAAACCCCTTCCCAGATACAATCACCGTTACTAGTTTCCAGTATATCCTTCCAGAGATATTGTAAGTGCATACAATTAAATACATACATATCAAATACTATTTATTAAACACCAAGAATCATGCCTAAGAACAAAATCAGGATTTTCAAATTAAATAAAAGAAAAATCTCCATTCCCTTTAATATTTTTCTGAAATTTCTTGAAATTGAAGTAAAGTGCAAAGTAAAATTAAGAGTCTGCATATTTATTTGAGATAAATATATCACTCTTTTTTCTATTATATGCTAAAACACTTTTAAAAACCCCCTATGGAATAAGCAGCAAAATTATTAAAACTACTAAGATGGTTTTGTAAAGTGTCTGGAATACAGAAAAACATATAAAGCCTTTCTAAACTAAAATCTAATTCACAATACCAACCAAACATACACATTACCTAAGAGAAAATTTAAAAATCTACATTATTAAAATAATTAAATAATTCACCCAAGATAGGACAAATCAAGAGAACATAATAGAAATTCTAGAAATAGACCCAAATATTTATAAGAAAATGATAATTAGAATGATAAAGGTAACATTTCAGATGTTTGTGGAAAAGGATTTTTCAATAAGAGGTATTGAGACAAGTGGTTTACAATGTGGAACAAAGTGACAAACAAGGCTAGGAAGTTAGGAGCTAAACACGAAGAATGTCAGGCCTGGAGGAGATTGATTGGACCAAAGTTAGATAAGGATGCAAAATTGGCCACTGGGGGCCTCAAGTGACTTCAGCAAGATGGCAGAGTAAGAATTCCCTGGTTAACCACCACCCTCCTCTTAGAAGCATAAAAATATGGGCAGAATCTGTCAGAATCAACTTTTTTAGAACTCTGGAAAATGATCAAGGACAGGCAACAACTCAAATGATGCTGGGTCAGGAAAAAGAAAACATAAAAATGGTAGGAAAGTTGTGAGATGCATTTGCTTGTCCTGTCCTATCCCTTCCTTTGGCTTGGTAAAGCAGGTTATGAGACTGATGGTGGGTTGGTGGCCCACACACATTCCCAGAATGGGTCCCCAGTTCCAGATTATTAGCACACCTAAATGAGCAAATTTGATGTGTTTTTGCATTGGCTTCAAACTGCTCCTTGGGAGACAAGGCATGAGTTTGGGGCACCTAACCCATAATTTACCTGGGGCAGAGAAGTAATGTGGAGAGGTGGAGTGGATTTGTGGAGTAGAGCCAAGCAAAGCACAACCACCTGGGACAAAAGACTATGATTGAGAGAAAGAGCACGGTGTTCTCCCAGGACCCCAAAAGGAGAAGCTGGGGAGAAAAACTCCTTTTTTGGGAGGAAAACAGTTGCGATACTAGGTAAGTCTTAAAAGCTATCATGCATACCCAAAGTGAGACACATGCTGAAAGTTACCTGAAAAGAAATACTTCACCACAGGTTGATTTATAGGTCCAGTATAAATTGGGTTAAGAGTTGAAGGAAAACCTTGACACAGTCAATCTACACTAAAACTGTGGGAAAGAGGGAGAATGACTTTCACAGTTAACAAAATATCCAAATGTTCAAACTACTACAAAAAATCTCAAGGCATATGAACAAAGAGGAAAATATGGCTCTTTGAAAGGAACAAAATTAAACTGTAGCAACGATTCCTGAAGAAGCCCAGACATTGGAATAGCTAATCAAAGACATTTGGTCAACTCTTCTAAATAAGTTCAATGAACTAAAGGAAAACATGAACCTAGAACTAAAGAAAATAAGGTAAATGATTCATGAACAAAAGGAGGAATTAGAAATTTTAAAAAGGAGCCAAACATAAATTCTGGAAATGAAAAACACAATAATGGAAATAATGAAAATACAGTAGAAGTGTTCAATAGCAGATTTTGACAGAAGAAGGATCAGCAAACTTCAGAATAGGATATTATAAAATACTGCTGAAAGAAATTAAAGAAGACCTAAATAAATGGTAAGACAGCCCACATTAATACATAGGAAGACTTATTGTTAAGATGTCAATACTATCCAAAGTGATCTGCAGATTCAACACAATCCATAACAAAACCTCAACAGTCTTTACTGCAGAAATGGAAAAGTCAATCCTCAAATTCATATGTAACTGTAAGGCACCCTGAATAGCCAAATTAATATTGAAAAAGAACAAAGTTGGAAGTCTCACATTTTCCGATATCAAAACTTTCTACAAAGCCACAGAAATCAAAACAGTGTGGTACTGATATAAATATAGGCAAATAGAACAATTGAATAGAGAGTCCTGAAATGAATTCATACATCTATGGCCAATTGAATTTCAACAAGGGTGCCAAGTACATTAAATGTAGAAAGAATGGTCTTTTCAACAAATGGTCCTGAGAAAATTGGATATTCACATGCAAAAGAATGAAGTTGGATCCCAAACTCATACCACATACAAAAATTAACTCAAAATGGATCAAGGACCTAAACATAAAAGTTAAAACCATAAAACCCTTAGAAGAAAATGGAATATTTTCAGGACCTTGTATTAAGTAAAATATTCTTAGATTTTACACTAAAATTTGGGCAATAAAAAATGGATAATTTGGACTTCATCAAAATTAAAAAGTTTTGTGCATCAAAGAACATTATTTTAAAAGTAAAAAAAAAACAACCTACAGAATGGGAGAAAATATTTGTAAACCATATATCTGATAAGGGTTTAATATCCAGAATATATAAAGAAATCCTACAACTCTACAACAAAAAGGAAAACAACTCAAAAATGGGCAAAGGATTTGAATAGATATTTCCCCCACAGTAGATATACACATGACCGATAATCACATGAAAAGATGCTCAATATCATTGGTCACCAGGGAAAAAGAAATAACCACAATAAGATACTATTTCACACCCACTAGGGTGGCAATAAAATGAAGAGAAGAAGAGGAAGAGGAAGAGGAAGAAGAGGAAGAGGAAGAGGAAGAAGAGGAAGAGGAAGAGGAAGAGAAGAGAAGAGAAAAAGAAAGAACAAGTGTTAATGAGGATATGGAGAATCTGAAAGCCTTGTGTAACTGTAAAATAGTACAGCCACTGTGAAATTCGGTTTGGTGGTTCTTCAGAAAGTTGAACATAGACCATGTGACCTGATGTTTTAGTTTGCTAAAAGTTACTGAAAGCAATATACCACAAATGGATTGGCTTTTACAATGGGGATTTATTAATTTAAAAGCTTGCAGTTCTGAGGCCATGAAAATGTCCATGTCAGGGCTTTGTCAGGTGATGCTTTTCTCCCTGAAGACTGGCTGCTGGTGATCCTGGACTTCTGTCTCATGGCAAGACACAATGGCAGTATCTGCTGTCTCTCCCTTCTCCAAGTCTCATTGCTTTCAGCTTCTGGCTTCCTCCAGCTTTCTCTCTGCTCCTGTGTCTTTCTTTCTCCTGGAATCCATTGATTTCAGCTTTTTGCTCTTATGGCTTTCTCTTTCCCTGTCTCTCTGTATTCATCCCATTCCAGTAAGAGATTAAGACCTACCCTGGGTCCACACCCTGCTGAAATAACCTAATTAACAGCCCTTTGCTGAAGTCATCTAATCTAAAGTTCCCACCTACAATAGGTTCACACCCACAGTAATGGATTAGCTCTAAGGACATGATTTTCTGGGGTCCATTTGGTCTCAAACTCTCACACCTGACAATTCCACGTCTAGGTATATAGCCAAAAGAATTGAAAGCAGGGTCTAAAACAGATAGTTGTACACCAATGTTCATAGCAGCATTATTAACAATAGACAAAGGGTGGAAGCAACCCAAGTGTCCATCAACAGATGAATGGAGAAGCCAAATGTGGTATATATATACAATGGAATATTATTCAGCCCGCAAAAAGGAATGAAGTTCTGATACATGTGACAACATGGATGAACCTTGAAGACATCATGTTGAGTAAAATAATCTAGACACAGAAGTACAGATATTGTATGGCTCCACTTATATAAAATACCTAGAGTAAGCACATTTATAGAGACAGAAAGTATATTACAGGTTACCAGGGACTGGGAGTGGGGAGTGAGGGGAATGTAGAGTTATTGCTTAATGTATACAGTTTCTGTTTGGGGTGGTGAAAAGGTTTGAGTAATGGATGGTGGTGATGGTAGCACAGAAATTTGAATGTAATTAATACCACTAAATTGTACACTTGTGCATTCATTTCCCAAAGTAAACGCCATGCAATGGGTTGGCTTAAACAATGGGAATTTATTGGCCCATAGTTTTGAGGCTAGGAGCTGTCCAAAATTGAGGCGTCAGGAAGGTAATGCTTTCTCTAAAGACTGTGGCATTCTGGGGCTGGATGCCAGCAATCCTTAGGCCTTGGCTCTTCTGTTACATGGCAATGCATATAGCAGCATCTTCTCCTTTCTCTTATGGATTCTGTTGACTTCCAGCTTCTGGTGACTCCCCAGATTCTTGAGGCTCTTTCAAGATGTTTGGTTGGAAGGTGGGAGACGGAAGGGTAGTTGGGCCTTGGGCTAGGATAGGGGGACAATTTGAAGGCTTTGCTGGTCAGAACGATGCATGGCGGGGGGGGGGGGGGGGGGGGGGGGGGGGAGAGAAGTTGAATAGATAGTGCAGAGAAAAGAAAGTTAATAGAATGGAATTCATGTGATTCAGAACTCTCCCTTTTCATGTACCAGGAGGAAAGGGCTAAGAGCTGAATGGAGTGTGGCTCAGCTTGTGGATTTCAGAGCAGGAAGCAGAGGGTGTTCATTTCCAACAAAGGCCATATTTCTGGTAAAATAGGTGATTATGTTATTTGCTAAAAGTGTGAAGGGAGGCTGAAGGGTCATGGATTTAAATATTTTGGAAAATTTTGGCAAAGATGTCATGCAGAGTGGGACAGAGTAGTAATTAGGAAAAATCAGAAGGATTGCCCAGCATCTTTAAATTTATATCCCAAGAATTTATAATGATACCAGTTTTCCCAGTCTGTCTTCAGGGCTAGTAAGTATCCTGGACACAAGCACAAAGAAGGAGATCAAGTAGGATGCTCCAGGATTTATCTAGACAGATGGAATGGAAAGACAATGGGCTGGAGAGCTTGAAGATGCTGACAGTAGAGTGGCTAAAGAAATATATTACAGAATCTGAGCTATAGAAGAAAGGAAATAAAATATGAGGGGCTGATCATAAAGAAAAAGCCAACTAGAGATTCTGGTAAAGCGTTCTCAGAAGATAAATATTTCTTTGGCCATGTTGTAGTTTGCTGTGTTCCATCCAGTCAGATATTCTCTTTTGTAGTTTCATCCCTATATTGGCTGGTGCTTCCTTTTCTGCAGACCCAGTCACCCATTGCCACTTATTCTTTTAGAATGTTCTCTGGAAATCATATCTCACAGCTAACAAATGTCCCTGTGTCTTCAAACTCTTCACTGAATGTCCTGTTCTCCTCCCTACCCTATACTACCCCCATTATAGTAAGGCATTCTAAGGCCTTAAAGATCAAGGACCAAAGATGGAGATTGTTACAAAGAGGACAAATGCATATTGGAAGTAGCATTTTACAAAGCCTCAGTTGAAACTTTCCAAATAGCAGAGTTCTTTGTAATATTTTATTCAATCCACTGAAAGTCATCAGTTAGATACACCAAGACTTCAGGAGCCAATGAAATCCCTGCTGAAATCTTCAAACAAATAAATGGGAACCCATGTTACAGTTTCACTCTCACTT
>JAQZBX010075791.1:0-14540 GCA_029593785.1 Cabassous unicinctus
GAGATAGTGCAATGTTTGCAGAAAAACTCCAAATGTGCAAATGGCAGATATTTCCCAGACCAATTAAATATTAAATTTTCAACACATTTTTAACAGTGTTGAAAACAATGCAGACCTCTTCAATCCCAGAATAGAATGGAGAGGTTTGATGTGAAGAAGCTGATGAACACCTGAAGACGCTGGAATGCAAAACGTTTTAACAGCAGTTCCCCCAAGCCAGAGAGGGAATGTCCAGTTTGGGAACCAAATTCTCAGAGCCCCAATGAAAAGCACCATCATAGGTTCTGGATCCACAAAGGAATACATGGAGAAAGCCCTGCTCAGCTCTCACAGCCTCAGTTAGTGATGTGAGTCACTCTATCGGGTCTTCACTGGGGAGTAAGCAGCAGGAAGACCATCTTCTCTTGTGGTGCTAAGAGCACTCTAACCAGACACATGTAGAGAGCAGTGTGGCCTTCAGATGGTTGCCTCCATGCTCCTCATGCTCTGTGCTCACTCTTGCTGAGGGAAGCCTCCAACTATCCAGGCAGCCTGGGAGGGGGCCGAGGGGAGTGAGCACTTTTCCTTTATGGGTGACTGTATTTGCAAAGTGTGAGGGGATGTGCCCCCAAAGTAATGTTGCAGATACAAATCAATATATGCACACCAACCACTTTGTATGATTTCATTGCATACTATTTTCATAATTTCTTTTAAATTATAACCAAATATCCATGCAGAGTATAAAAATAATTTATGTCTGTTATGGCAAGCAGCCAAACTCCATCTCTTACCTCAAAACCCATTCCTCCTTCCTCAGAATTATCTGCATTGGAAGATTCTTTTGGGTAGGCATTTCTGTTTGTAAATACATGCATTCTCTGGGTTCATCCATCCCATACCCTATCACATATGAGAAAAATATTGGAGTACAACTTAAGAATAAAAATAAATTTTATAACTTCTTAAAATACTTGAGATTAGAAGTATATCATCTAAGTATGAAAGGATCATTTCTGATTTAAAATAAGAAGGAAAGTTGGAGTTAAGTATAAAGCAGGCCACTGTAGTTCAGTGGCTGTATAACTTGAATCCACATCAGAATCAGGTGAAAAAACTGTAAAAATACAAATTGTTGGGGTAATTTATAAGAAAATGCTGCAATAATGGGCAGCATTAATTTTAAAATGGTAAGTTTTTAAATGTTTGCCCAGAATGTAATGGTTGCAGAACCAGTGAAAACAACCAGGATAATTTGCCATAAGCAGAAAACCCATCTTTACATAAACTAAGAGAAATCTCCAGTTCTGATGCATAAACTAGTGTAACAAATTGAACAGATGAGTGTGGAAGAAAATGTGGGAGGAATAGATCTCAGAAAAAAAACTGCAAGTGCACTTTTCAAAGAGGAGAAAGACATCCTGAATTTCATCTCAAAGCTATTTCCTTAAGAGATTGGCAAGAAGTTGCACAGACTGGAGGTGGAGATTTTTGGAGATTCACATTCATTATATTCACAGGGTTTCTCTCCAGTATGAATGTTGTAATGTTTAATGAGATAATGCCTCTGGCTGAAGGCTATTGCAAATTCCTTACATATATAGGATTTCCCTCTACTATGAATTTTCTCATGGTTTTGAGATTTGATTTGCTACTGAAGGCTTTCCTGCATTCCTTACTTATATAGGGTTTCTCTCCAGTTGTTCTTCTCTAGTGTGTAAAGAGGCTTGATTTCTGAATGAAAGTCTTCCCACATCCATCACATTCATAGGGGTTCTCTTCAGCATGTAACTTCAGATGGTTAATGAGATTTTCCTTCTGGTTGAAGGCTTTTACACATTCATTGCCTATATAGGGTTTTTCTCCAGAATGAATGCTAAGATGTTTATTGAACTATTGCTTTTGGCTGAAGGCTTCTCTGCATCCTTTACATTCATTTTGTTTCTGTCCACTATGAGTTTTATTCATGCTCTGTGAGATATGATTTGTACCTAAAGGCTTTTTCACATGCCTTACATGCATAGGATTTCTTTGCAGTAGGAAATCACTTGTATCTGAGATTTAACATTTGAATTAAAGCTCTCCCACATATATATGATTTCTCTTCAGTAAGAATTTTCTCATGAATAAAGAGGTTTTCTGTCAGGTTGAAAACTTCCGCACATGTATTACATTTCTATGCTTATTCCCCTGTATGGCTTTTAAAATGAGGAGTAAAAAATGAGTGCAAAGAGCAGACTACATTCAGGATACTAATATGGTTTCTCTCTAGTTTGAATTTTCCCATATTACATGAGGTTTGGTTTCAGATGGAATCATTCCTGTGTTCACTACAACACTAATTAAAGTATGAAAGTTTCATGTACAATTAGATTTAATGCCTGGCTGAAGGATTTCCAATATTCCTTACATACACAGGGTTTTACTCCTGTATGTTTCTTTGATGTGACTCTAGGTTTTTCAAATTCATGAAATCCCAAACGGTTTATCTGAAGTATTAATTATCAGGTAATCTCAGGGAGTTAATTTTCAAAGAAAACTTCATGCAGATTACGCTTAATGGGTAGGACTTACATGTGAGATAACTGGCATAACTCATTGTCTTCATTCTTTTTTCATTACACAGGTTCGGTCATGCTTAGGTAAGCATGATGCAAATTCCATCAAAGTGAAGTTACATTCATAGAAGTGTTATTTTGAGGAAACAATTCTTGTGGTCAGAGAAAATATTTTCCCAACTTTCTTACATTGTCTGCCTTCATCTTCAGTCTGTACTGTTGTGGAAGTGGATACAACTTCACTCACAAGACTTTTGTTATGTGCTTCTTTCTGTTTCTTATTGTCCCATGCTTCTTTATAGTTCATCGGGTGCAGCAAAAGCAGTGCTTAGAGGAAAATTTATAACATTGAATTCATGCATTAGAAAAGAGGAGAGATCCAATATCAATCATCTAAGCATCCAATTTGGGAAGTGCAACAATATCTCCTTTTTATTTGTTCTATCATTCATGGCTCTTCTTGCTTCAAATGAGAATCACATCCAGTTTGGTGCCTTCATAACTGGGAAATGGGGAAGTGATACAGCATTTGATTTATGATGGGGACAATACAGCAACCCATAAATCAACCCTGGAAACCTCAGCCTTCTGAAGGATAAAAAAGGTGCAGCTTCCAATAAGGCATGGGTAAGATGGCCCCAGAATAAAGGCCAAAATGCAACCCAAGATCCTGAATACTTTCTCTTGGACTGACTATTTTTGTTCAGTTTTTCTTTATTCTATGTATTTAGATGAGATGCACTATTTAATATTCTTTAAGTTTACTGGGGACATTATAACATTTTTGCTTCCTTTTCCAAATCTCACTTATTATTACTTCTTATTGACTTGCCAAATAATGTATTTTAAAACATTTTATATCCTGTGTCAGTCAGCCAAAAAGGTGCTGGTGCAAAATACCAGAAATCTGTTGGTCTTTATAAAGGGTATTTATTTGGGGTAGAAGCTTACAGTTACCAGGCCATAAAACATAAGTTTCCTCCTTCACCAAAGTCTGTTACCCCTTCTTGGAACAAGAGAGCTGCCAATATTTGCCGGGTTTCAGGCTTCTTGTGTTCCTCTCTTCCTTGGCCTGTATTTCTCTCGGGACTCAGCTCCTCTGTTTCCTCCACAAGGTCAGCTCTTGACTATGAGGTTCTCTAAGCTTTGCCTCTCTCATCAAGACAGCTGTGAACTATCAGGCGAATGGCTTCTCTCATTTCCCCGGGGCATTCTGTCCTTGGTCATCAGAACTCCAACATTAAAAATACTCCAACTCTGTCCTTTGTCATGTCTCTTTATATTTGAGACCTCACCAACCAATGGGCGGGGCTCAATGCCCTACCCAGTGTGGCCCAATCAATGCCCTTATCACAACTTCATCATGCCCAGAGTAACAGACCAGTTTACAAGGATATTCCCATATCCCTTTTTGGAATTCATAACGATATCAAACTGCTACATATTCATTTACCCATTTTATGCTATATATTATTTTATGGTGTGTTTTAACACTTTATTGATGTCCTTGACCACGGGTATCATTATTGCTTCATCCATTCAATAGTCATTTAGATATTTGAATTTAATTAAGAGATATTGTTCTTCAATCTATCCTGAAACTTGAACTTTCTGAGATTATTTTCTTTCTGCCTGAAGAATATTCTTTTGCATTTCTTTTAAAGTGAGTTGCTGCCAGCAAACTTTATTAGTTTTTACTCATCTGTAAAAGTATTTCTTTCATTTCTGCCTGAAGGATTGAGATGAATTAAATCTCAGGCCATCTAGGATCTACACTGTTCTTGAGCACATGCTTAGGTTTGAATTTCTCCTTTCTGTTGTAAATGTAATCAGTGATTTGGAGAAGAAATTAGGGGCTTTCAGTTTTACAGTATGCTTCCTGCCCCCCCTACCCCCCAGGCAAATTCTGTGTGCTCTGGCACTGGGGATGGGAACAATGGCACACCTCTCTGAGTTACACACCTGATTTTGGATCAACGTTTTCATGGAGGAAACCGAGTATATTGACCCCTTCTTGGGGCCAATCTGGGGACAAGTACAACGGTGGTCAGCACACCATTTTGCCCAAAAATGGCCACACCCAAACTACAGCCACTGCTTCATGAGTTCCCATTTCTCCCAGACTTAGTAGACCCCACTTGATTGCTCTGCCCTGGGTTAATGCCCTCGTTTGAGTCTTGTGTGGACACAGAAAAATTATGCTGTTACTAAACAATCGCTGTGTGTGTAAACCTTTTGGATGTAGGACATTTTGGTAATAGTCAGATAAGGGACCTTTTGATAAGGTCACTTTTTGTTAGATTGCTTTAGTTTAGTTAAGGGCCTGTTATTAGATTTCAGGGACCAGGAAGGACCCCAATCATTGTGCTAAAGTCCTACATACAGGGACACAAAGAGAAAGAGGGCTGCCATGTTTACCCTGCCATATGTGAGAGGGCTCCAGGAACTCCTACAACTGTGGAGAGACCCAGAGGCTGAGGGAGAGGCCAGAGGCTGGAGTCCTGGAACTGCATGAAGATGAAGAAATCCAGGCCAGAGGTTAAGGGAGAGGTATGAGCAATTGTGTTTGATGGCCCACTGCTGAGCTCAGTGTGAAAGTTTTTTTGGAGGAGACAGAAGAGAGACAGAGACAGGGCCAACCTTTTTCCTTGTCAGGAGTCCAGCAGCAGCTGACCCATGTTAGGATAGCATTTTTGAGGATGCCTTGATTTGGAATTTTTCACAGCCTCAGAACTGTAAGCTTTAATGCTAATAAATTCCAATTAAAGCCAAAGTATTTCTGGTAATTTGCATTGGCAGCCCTTGGCAAACTCAAACAGTTAGGGACACAGAGTTGGAGAGCTACCCTGTTCCCAAATGGCAGTCTGATGCTGCTGCCCAGTGAATTCTCCTGTAAACTGTGGGTGTCTGGAGACTAGGCAGGAATGAGTACTGGTAAGACAGAGTGGGAAGTGCTCTTGGCCAGCCAGGTCTGAAAGACAGGGAGTCAGGCAGGGAAGTCACAGTGTTTGGGAACTAGTATCAAGTCACAGATGCCCCAGTATGATGTACCTGCCTGAGGCAGAGGTTGGTCAGGTGGACAGGGGCAGATAAATGCATATGACCTGGGGTCAGGTGCCACAGAAGAATCAGGACACAGACAGGACTCTTCCTGCTCCTGCTCCTTTTGCCATTCCCCCTTCCCTTTGCCTTCAATGTTGACCCTCTGTGGAGGCTGCTCTTACTGGATTCCTCTTAGGTCTCAAGCTCAGATCCAGGTCTCCTCCTTCCAGTTCTACATTCACTTTCTCTAATCTTGGGGCAGCTAAATAAAGAAAAATGCCAATATGAAACTTGTTGGTGTCAGGAAGGAAATGTCAAAATTCACATTACAACATTGGCTACAGCAAGAACATCACCAGAATGAGCAACATTAGACCAGTGACCCTAAGAAATAGTACAGGAATCCCAGAACATCCTCTGACCTGGGGCTGACAGGAATAGACGTGTGGTTGTGACATACTCAAAGTTTTCAGAAAACCTCAGAGGGTGCAGATGCCAGTTATTTCTCAGATTAATTAAATATTAAAATTTCAACACATTTTTAACAGTGTTGAAAATGATGCAGGCCACTTCATTCCCAGAAAAGAAGGAAGGTGTTCGATGGGAAGAAGCCGATGAATAACTGAAGAAGTTGGAATGTAACACGTGTTCACTGCATTTCCCCGAAACCAGAGAGGGAATGTCCTGTTTGGGAAACAATCTCTCAGAGCCCCAATGAAAACTCTCATCATAGGTTCTGGATCCTCACAGGAGGACAGGGAGAAAGCCCTGTTCAGCACTCACAGCCTCAGTTAGTAATTTGAGTCATTCTAGCGGGTCTTCACTGGGGGTAAGCAGCAGGAAGTCCATCTTCTCCCGTGGTCCTGACAGCCCTCTAAGTGGACACATGTAGAGAATAGTGGGGCTTACACATGGTCACCTTTATGCTCCTCGAGCTCCGTGCACACTCTTCTTGAGGGAGGCCTCCACCCATGCAGGCAGCTGGGGAGGGGGCCGAGGGGAGGTAGCATGTTCACGTTATGTCTGACTGTATATGAAAATGGTGAGGGGAAGTCCCCCCATAGTAATGTTGCAGATACAAATCAGTATCTTCAAATCAAACACTTTGTATGATTTCATTGTGTGCTATTTTCATTATTTCTTTTAAATTATAAGCAAATTATCCATGCAAAGAGTATAAAAATAATTTATGTTCATCCTTCAATGTCTTGCTTGCTTCAATCAACATAAGGTGTTCAAGGTTCATCCATGTTATTCCATGTGTTAGTACTTTATTCCTTTTAACAGCTGAGTAATAATCCATTGTATGCATGTACCACATTTTGCTTATCCATTCATTTCTTGATGGGCACCGGAGCTGATTCCAACTTTTGGCAATTGTGAACAATGTCACAATGAACATTGGTGTGCCTATATCTGTTCGTGTCTTTGCTTTCAATTCTTCTGGGTGTATATCCAGTAGTGGAATTCCTGGATCATACAGAAGAGCAATTGTTAGTTTTCTGAGGAATTGCCAAACTGTCTTTCACAGTGGCTGGACTATCCCTCAATCCCACCATCAGTGGATGATGGTTCCTATTCCTCCATATCCTCTCCAACACTTATATTCTTCAGTTTTTTTTAATGGCTGCCATTCTGATGGGTGTAAGATGTTATCTCATTTTGGTTTTGATTTGCCTTTCCCTAATAGCTAGCAGTGTTGAGCATTTTTTTCATGTGCTTTTTAGCCATTAGTATTTCTTCCTTGGTGAAGTTTCTTTTCAGGTCACTTACCCATTTTTTGAAATGAGTTGATTGTCTTTATATTTTCATGGTGTAGGATATCTATGTATATGCAGGATTTTAGACTCCTATGAGATATATGGTTGACAGATATTTTCTCACAGTGGGTAGCCTGCTTTTTATTTTCTTAATAACATCCTTTTTGGTGCAGAAGTTTTAAATTTTGATGAAATCCCAATTATCTATTTTTTCTCTTGCTGCTCATTCTATGGCTCTGAAGTTCATGAAACAATTTCCTATTACAATGTCCTGTAGTTCCTTCCCTACATTATCTTCCAAGGTCTTTATGGCTTTGGCTCTTACAGTTAGATCTTTGATCCATCTTGAGTTGACTTTTGTATAAGTTGTGAAATGGTATTCTTCTCTTATTCTTTTGGATATGGATATCCAGTTCTCCAAGCACCACTTATTAAAGAGGCCATTCTCTCCCAACTGAGAGGGCTTGGTTGCCTTGTTGAATATCAGGTGACTGTATATGTGAGGATCTATATCGGAACTCTCAATTTGGTTTCATTGGTCAGTAGGTCTACCCTTGTGCCAATACCATGGACTTTTGATCACTGTAGCTTTGTAGTATATTCTAAAGTCAGGTAATGTGATACCTCTGACTTCATTTTTCTTTTTCAATATGTCTTTGGCAATTCGGGGCCTCTTACCTCTCCAAATATATTTGGATATGACTTCAGTGATTTGAATTGAGGAAAGTTAACAGTATAGGATAATCACTGCCTCAAAGATAGGTTAACAAGGGAGAGAGAGAAGCGTAGATTGTGAGCCATCACCCATATGGACATAATCTATGGTAAAGTGATAGAGTATAGATACATAGTGAAGGATAGGACAAGTGTGTAGTGATATTACTGGGGTTGGTGGTGCAGGGTTAACAGGTGGGTAGATTAGGACGGGCAAGTTAGAATACCCAGGTCATGTAAATATGCATCTTGTCATCCCATGTGCAAAGACAGGGGAGTGTCATATGCTCCAGGGGGACCAGGAGGAAGGAACAGAAAAGATCAAATGGGGTATTTAGTGGTCATGGGAAATGTTCTCCATTACCATACAGTAATGGACACCGGACATGGTAAATATCATCAAAAAATATAAAGCTGTACCATCTAAAATGTAAACTATACTGTAAACCATTGACAATGTTTAATATCTATGTTTCAATATCTGTATAACAGTTATAACAATGCTACCATCCACACACGCAAAAAAGTTTTTAATATGGGTTGTTGAAGGGGGAGGGAGTTTGGGTATATGGGAATCTCTAGTTTTTCATGTGTGACTTTACTGTGACCTAAAATTTCCTTGAAAATTGAATGAAAATTAGGGAGACACTGGTGAATGAGAAGGGGAAGGTGTCATGGTACACACTGGACATCTGATAAAGCAGTGATAAAAGGAGAAAAAATCATAATGAAAAAAAGTTTACCTGTGTTTTTTCCCATTTTCTTTTTTTGAATGTCCCAATCCATTAATTATATTTTATTTTTATTTCATTTTTTCTGAATTTCCTTCATTTTATCTCTTGCATTTAAACTTATCCCTATTATTTCATTTTCCTATTAACTATATTTGGTTATTATATGGTCTTCATCTTCAAGGAAAGTTTATCTCACAGAAGGGTTACAATGGTGTCTGTAGAGGATCATTCATGGGGGTGTTGTTTGGGAGGGGGATTCATAGAGTAAATTCTTCTGAATATACATGAAAGATGTATAAATTTGTTCAAATGATCAATGGATGATGCATGATCATGGTGTGTAGACACTCAATAAATGAGGGGATACTGAATTCCAAGTTTGGAGAACTCTGCCCCATACTCCAAAGGAGCAGCAACAGTCCCCCATGTGAAGGGGCAGTGTCTGGCAAAAGAGGATGGCCCACTGTTGTGTTCTTGTTATGGATGACAAGCCTTATGAGTCTATGCCCTTGTAATTGAAACATGGCCTACTGTTATGGGGTTGCTAAGGGTTGCAACCTGAGAGCGCCTTGTTGCTCAAATGTGGCCACTCTCTAAGCCAAACTCAGAATATGAATGCATTACCTTCCCCCCAACGTGGGACTTGACTCCTAGGGATGAGTTCCCTGGCAATGAGGGAGTAATACCAAGTGCCAACTGGAAACATGTCTGGAAAAAAACCTTGAATAAAAGGGGGGAAAGGTAAAGACAAATGAGTTCATGTGGCTAAGAGACTTCAAAGAGAGTTGGGTGGTCATCCCAGAGGTAACACTTACAGACACCTCAGTAGTATCTCATTGAACACCAAATTGGATATCACCCCACACAGAAGGACTCCTGAGAGCTCTGGAGACACCCAGGTCCTATATAAGGGGGAATAGCCCCAGAGATTGATGCCTTATCAGTGGGCTCTACTTTGGAATCTGTGCTCCTGAAAGTGACAGATTTGGACTCAAGTAAGTCCTCTCTGCCCATGGTCCATCAGTCCCTTCTATTCAAACCTATATGTGAGGTTGGAATTTGTAGGTGTACTTCCAGAGACAGGAGCCTCTGCTGTGCCTATGTGCCACCTGTGCCTGGAAACTCATGGAGATGCAACTACTAAACTACAGCTAAATGGACACACCCAAATCACCTGGTGAGGAGATGATGATGATGGACAACAACCCTCCAAGGAATTGGAGACAGCCTGTACCCGAAGGCAGGATAATCCCACCCACCTTATCCATGGGATATAAGCTCACTCTCACTTGGAGAGGGAGTGGACATCATCATTGCAGTCCCCTCAGGATAGGGGGAAGTGCTATGGACTAGAGTGGACTTTTTGGTATTCAGTTGTGGACATACTGGGATTCAAGCAATGGTAGAAATTATAAGTGTGAGGTGAAGCCAGTGGTCACTAGAGGCTTTTGGGGTCTGAGGGAAAGGCAGTTTTATTACTGGGGCTTTTTCAGAATTTGGGGATTTTCCTAATTAATGTTGAGATGACAGATATTGACCATTTTATGGCAGCATATACCATGAAGAACTGTGTGGGAGAGAGTGTGGCCTATGATGTGAACTGTGGTCTATTCTTAGTGACAAAGCACTAGGATGTGTATATCCATTGAAGGTGATGTGCCACACTAATGAAAGTGGTTTATGTGAGATGTTATGGGAGGTATGGGAGGTGCAGACCTTGGGAATCCCTGTAATTTCTGTGTAACATTTATGTAATCTAAGCATCTTTTAAAATATATATGAAAAAAATAAGAAAAATTACATTTATGTAAGCAAATGTACATATATGCATATATATCTAGATATCATTTTTCAAATAAAAAATTAAAAATTAATTTATGTACATAATGGCAAACAGAAAAATTCATTCTCTAGCCACAACTCTCATTCCTCCTTCCTCAGAATTATCTGCATTGGCAGATTCTTTCGGGTACACATTTCTGTTTGTAAATACATGCATTCTCTAGTTTCATCCATCCCACACCTTTCATAAAAGAAAAATTTTGGAATACAACTTAAGAATAAGAATAAATTTCCTAACTTCTTAAAATACTTGAGATTAGAAGTATATCATCTAATTGTGAAAAGATGATTTCTGATTTAAAATAATAAGGAAAATTGGAGTGAAGTAGAAAGCAGGCCACTGTGGTTCAGTGGCTGTTAAACTTGAATCCACATCAGAAGGAGGTGAAGAATCTGAAAAAAATATAACCAGGTGGGGTTCCTTATAAGAAAATGCTACAATAATGGGCAGCATTATTTTTTAAATGATAATTTTTTAAATGCTTACCCAGAATGTAATGCATTGAAGAACCAGTGAAGACAGCCAGGATAATTTGAAACAAATGGAAAGACCATCTTTACATAAACTAAGAGAAAACTCGAGTTCTGATGTATAAATTAGGGGTAGCAAATTGAACACAGATGAGTGTGGAATAAGAGTTGGGAGGAGCAGATCTCAGAAGAAACTGCAAGTGACCTTTTCCAAGAGGAAAAAGACATCCTGAATTGCACAGTCACAGCCAATCCCTTAAAAGATTGGCAACAAGTTGCACAGATGGGAGGTGGAGATTCTTTGGAGATTCACATGCATTACCATCTCAGGTTTTCTCTCCAGTATGAATGTTGTAATGTTAAATGAGATACTGACTCTGGCTGAAGGCTATTCCACATTCCATACATATATAGGGTTTCCCTTCACTATGGATTTTCTCATGGGCAGTGAGATTTGATTTGCTAATGAAGGCTTTCTCATATTCCTTACATATATAGGGTTTTTCAAAGTTTGTATTCTCTGGTGTGTAATGTGTCTTGATTTCTGAATGAAACCTTTCCCACATCCATCACATTCATAGAGATTCTCTCCAGTATGTATTCTCATATGGTTAACTAGGTTTTCCTTCTGGTTGAAGGCTTTTCCACATTCATTGCATACAAAGGGTTTTTCTCCAGAATGAATGCTCTGATGTTTATGGAATTATTCCTTTTGGCTGAAGGCTTTTCTGCATTCTTTACATTCATTTTGTTTCTGTCCACTATGAGGCTTTTTCATGTTCTGTGCGATATGATTTGTACCTAAAGGTTTTTTCACATGCCTTACATGCATAGGGTTTCTTTGCAGTAGGAAATCTGTAGTATTTGAGATTTGACATTTGAATAAAGCACTCCCTCATATATATGATTGCTCTTCAGTAAGAATTTTCTGATCAATAAAGAGGTTTTCTGTCAGGTTGAAAACTTTCCCACATGTTTTACAGTTCCTTGCATGTTCCCCTGCATGGATTTAAAATGAGGTGTAAAAAATGACTCTAAAGAGCAGACTACATTCAGGACACTCATATGGTTTCTCTCTAGTTTGATTAACCTCATTTTCAATGAGGTTTTCTTTCAGATGAAAACATTCCCATGTTCATTACCACACTAACAAATGTATGAATATTTCATGCTCAATGAGATTTAATGACTGGCTGAAGTATTTCCAATATTCCTTACATTTACATGGTTTTACTTCTGCATGTTTCTTTGATGTGACTCTAGCTTTCCCAAATTCATGAAATCCTGAATGGTTTCCATGAAGGATTAATTCTCAGGTATATCATGAGGTTGAATTTTCAAGAAAAATTCACAATAATTACACTTCAAGGGGAGGACTACCATGTGGGGCAAACTGGCAAAACTCATTGTCTTCCTTCTTTTTCCTTACACAGATTCCCTCATGCTTATGTAAACTTGATGCAAATTCCTTCAAAGTGAAGTTACATTCATAGAAGTGTTATTTTGAGGTAATAATGCTTGGTTTCAGAGAATATATTTTCCCAACTTTCTTACATTCTCTGCCTTCATCTTAAGTCTATACTGCTGTGGAAGTGGATATAGCTTCATTCCCAAGCCTTATGTTCTGTGTATCTTTCTGCTTCTTAATGTCCTATGTTTCTTGATAGTTTGTGGGGTGTAGCAAAGGCAGTGCTTAGAGGGAAATTATAGCATTGAATGCATTCATTAGAAAATAGGAAAGATCCAATATCAATCATCTAAGTGTACATATGGGAAGCACAACAATATCTCCTTTTTATTTGTTCTATCATTCACAGTTCTATTCCTTCAAATAAGCATCATATCCAGTTTGGTGACTTCATAGCTGGGAAATCTCGAAGTGATACAGCACTTGATTTATGATGGGGACAAAACAACGCCCCATAAATCAACCTGGGAATACTGAGGCTTCTGAAGCATAAGAAAGGTACCGCTTCCAAAGATGCACGAGTGATATGGCTCCAGAACAAAGGCCAAAAATGTCAACCCACGAGATCCTGAATACATTGTCTC
Organism: Cabassous unicinctus; assembly: GCA_029593785.1. Lineage (NCBI taxonomy): Eukaryota > Metazoa > Chordata > Mammalia > Cingulata > Chlamyphoridae > Cabassous > Cabassous unicinctus. Next base: position 13,153 of record JAQZBX010075791.1, read on the forward strand.
AGACTGACAATTTTTGTTTAATATTTTTTTTCTTCTATGTATTTGGATGAGATGCACTATTTAATATTCTTTAAAGTTTACTGGGGGAAATTATAACATTCTTGCTTGCCTTTCCAAGTCACCACATATTATTTCTTATTGACTGGACAAATAATGTATTTTAAATCATTATATATCCTGTATTAGGCAGCCAAAAGGGTGCTGATGCACAGTACCAGAAATCTGTTGGTCTTTATAAAGGGTATTTATTTTGGGTAGAAGCTTACAGTCACCAGGCCATAAAGCATAAGTTTCTTCCTTCACTAAATTCTGTTACCCCGTTTTGGAGCAAGACAGTTGCCATCATTTGCCAGGGTTCAGACTTCTGGGGTTCCTCTATTCCCAGGGCAGCATTTCTCTCTGGGCTCTGTTTCCTCCACAAGGTCAGCTCTAGACTATGAGGCCCTCTATGCTTTGCCTCTCTCCACAAGGCCAGCTGTGAACTGTCAGGTGAATGGCTGGTTTCTTTTCCCTGGAGCCTTTTGTGCTTGCTCATCAGAACTCCAACTTAAAAATCTACCCCAGCTCTGTCCTTTGCCTTTTCTTTTTATGTTTGAGACCCCTCCCACCAAGGGGCAGGGTTCAACTCCCTACAGACTGGGGTCCATTCAACGCCATTATCATAACTTAATGATGCCGAGATTAACAGAGCTGTTTACAAGCATAATCCAATACCTATTTTTGGGGTTTTGAAAGATATCAAACTGCTATTTATCCATTTACCCATCTTATGCTATATATTATTTTCTGGTGTACTTTCACACTTTATTTATGCCCTAGGCCCCGGATATCATTATTAATTTATCCATTCAATATTTATTAAATATATGAATTTAAATAACAGATATTATTCTTCAATCCTTCCTGAATCTTGAACATTCTGAGATTATTTTCTTTCTTCCTGAAGAATTTTATTTTACAGTTCTTTTAAAGTGAGTTGCCTCTGGCAAACATTATTAGATTTTACTAATGTTTAAAAGCTTTTATTTCACTTCTTCCTGAAGGATTGACATTAATTAAATCTCAGGCCCTCTATGATCTGCACTGCTGTTGAGAGCACCCTTAAGGATTAATTTGTCCATTCTTTTGTAAAGGAAATCAATTCTTTGGAGAAGAAATTAAGGGCTTTCAGTTTCACAGCCTGCTTCCAGGCCCCCCATCCCCCAGGCAAAATCTGTGTGCTCTGGCACTGGGGATGGGAATAATGGCACAACTCTCTGAGTTACATGCCTGAATTTAGAGTTGAGATTTGGTGGAGAAAGCACAGTATATTGAGTTCTTCTTGGTACCATTTTAGGGACCAGTGCAATTGTGGTCAAGCCACATTTTGCTCAATGATGGCCATACCA
>JAQZBX010075792.1:0-14540 GCA_029593785.1 Cabassous unicinctus
AGAGGCCCTGGGTTCGCTTCCCGGCGCCTCCTTGTGAGGGCAGGCCGGCTCGCGCAGCGCTGTGGGCAGATGCGGCAAGACCTCACAGCAAGGGGGAGATAAGCAGACACAGAGAAGACACGCAGCGAATGGACACAGCAGCACAAGCAGCAAGGGGGGGATAAATAAATAAAATAAATAAATCTTTAAAAAAAAAAATAGTGATGAAGTTACTTCAGGTAAGGTGTGGCCCACCTCAATCAGGACGGGTCTTAATCCTATTGCTGGAGTCCTCTGTAAGTAGAATAAAGTTCAGACAGAGAAAGCGAGCCACTGAGAGGGCAGCCGGAAGCTGAGCATCAATGGAACACAATAGGGAAGGGAGAAGCCCGAGATGCCGCCACGTGCCTTGCCATGTGACAAGCTGAGGACCAAGGAATGCCAGTAGCCAGCCCCAGAGTGCCACAGTCTTCGGGGAGAAAGCATCGCTTTGATGCTGCTGGACTTTTTCTTAGCCTCAAAACCATGAGGTAATAAATTCCCGTTGTTTAACCTGACCCATTTCAAGGTATTTGCTTGTGCAGCCCAGGAAACTAAAACAGGGACCTAGAATCCCTCCTGTGGCTCCTGGCCCCAAGGAGGCTTGCAGGTGGGAGCAGAAGAAAAGGAAGCAGCCATCCAGGAGTGTTCTGCCACTGGATGCCTGGGCTTGCTTGCCTCAGATTCCATGTTGTCTCTGAGTAGCCCCGTTCCGGGGGCTCCAGTTCAGATCTCCATGAGCTTTCCTCCTAGCTCCTCACGGAGCCAGCCCCTCCACAAACTCCCCCCACCTGGGCGGGTTCGAGAGGGTTTCTGTTCCTTACAACCAAACATGCTTGGTGTACAGGGAGGTTTTAAACCAAGGGCATCATCACAGCTTCGCAACCTTGGCTAAGATCAAGCATAGTATCTGTTCTTACCAATTTAAATCAAGGTTCATCAGTTGCTTCAAACAGAAAATCAGCTCATTCCAATAGTGGAACTAAAGCCAAGCTTTTGGAAGTTTATTCTGATGAGGGTGAAACATCTGACATTGTTGTGAATGTTCTTGCAAATTCAGTTAAAAGCTTCAACATTGAAGACAGAATTATTTGCATTTGCAGAGATATTATGAATACAAATTTTTGTAGAATGCAGCAGCATGGTAAAAATAATATTCACACCCAATTAGGAAATCCATGGAGTAGAAACAAACTTGGAATTGGTGTGCACATATAATTCAAAACTGTGATAAAACAAGCTGAGATGGTGTATCAATTGAAATACAAATTATAGTTGTCAAAACATATAGACATACAGAGTAACTATATTACAGTATTTTTGTGACTGAGCTGATGTTGAGTATAAAACATGTTTTGGTATGGCTATAGGGCCAGACTAGGGGGACAAGTGTGAGGCAGCTGTCACAGGTACAAAATTTAAGGAGTGCCAAAAAACTCAGTGATCCAGGTAAATAATATTTAATGCAATATTAAAAAAAATAAAATTAATGAAAAAAATCCATGATGAACAAAATATCAAACTTTTCAATAATGACATCGATATTATTGCTATTCCGTTTTTGCTCATGCTCCAATATAGCTCAGCATAGCACGGCGTGACAGTATACATTTTCTTTTTGCTGTCTGTCCTTTGAATTTTTAAACTGTTTGAGCCTTTGACAAATTACTTTATAAATCATTTTAAGTATCTACAATGGAATTGGACATTTTGCAAATGAGTCCTCTAAATTTTGTTCAGAAGCAATTGAAAAATCTTTAGTTATAGTGTTTAACAAGTGTGCCAAAAAGTAACTTTTGAAGATTTTATATCATTTCAGATGTTGAAAACAAAGCTTTTAGCAACTTTCAGCTATTGTACACTGGAAAACAATTACAGGTATCTCTCAAAAGCAAAGGAGGAGCTGAGAAAATTAAGTAACATGATTTATGACTGTGATGTTGACCTTGACCTCCTCGCTGAGGTAGTGTTTGTCAGGTTTCACCACTTTAAAGATACTGTTTATTTCCGCCCTTTCCACATTCTCCCATGCGCACTATGTGTGCTCTGAGTTACCGTGTGCAGCTCACACTTAAGGCCTGGAGAGTCAGTCTCCACCTCCTTGAGGATGGAGTGTCTACATAAATTATTTGGAATTCTTCTGCATGAGAGATTTGTTTCTTGTCCACCATTTACTTATTTACACAATCATTTATTTATATCAGTATGGATTCATGGATATCTACTTTATACTTTGGGTTGTAATCCTATACTACTTTATTATTTTGTTGTTCCAGGTTTGGCCCTTGAGAGGCCATTCAGTGGGCTTCTGTGCCCCTTTGACATAGCCCCATCAACGTGGGGCTTAATTTTGTTGTTGTGTTTGTTTTTTGAGCACTTCCTTACTCTCTGGCACAACAAGATACTCCAGGTTCATCTTATATATTTCCTGCCCCGTTCCTAGGATCAGTCATTTCTCCAAGGACCCCTGGCTCCTTTAATTGGAACACAGTGCTAGAAACCAAGATCTGGATTCTGGGAGTGTTCATTGATACTGAGGTGTCACAGCTTGTAGGCAGACACTCTCAGCTGACAGAGGATGGAAATATATGTGTGTATACAAACCTGTGTATATACACCTATCTACAAATATTTCTATAGGTAATTCTCTGCATACATATTAAACTAAATATGAGTGCATATTGATATTCCATTATGTGTATATACCACAGGTTGTTTATCCACTTATTTGTTGGTGGACACTTGGGTTGCTTCCATCTTTTAGAAATTGTGGATAATGCTGCTGTGAGCATCAGTGTGTAAATATCTGAGTCCCTGCTTTCAAATCTTTTGGGTATATACCTAGAAGCAGGATTGCCAAGTCATATGGTAATTCCATATTTAACTTCCTGAGGAACTGCCCAACTGTCCTCCACATTATCTGAATCATTTTATATTCCCACCAACAATGAATGAGTGCTCCTATTTTTTCACATCCTTTCTTTTTTTTCTTAAAGATTTTATTTATTTATTTATTTACCCCCCCCCCCCCTTTTGCTGCTTGTGCTCGCTGTGTCCATTTGCTGTGTGTTTTTCTGTGTCTGCTTGTCTCCTTTTTGTTGGGTCGTCCTGCTGCGTCAGCTCACCACGCCGCACATGCTGGCTTGCCTTTACCAGGAGGCCCACGGGAATTGAACCCGGGGCCTCCCATATGGTAAACGGGGGCCCTATTGATTGAGCCACATCCGCTTCCCTCACATCCTTTCTAATACTTGTTTTTTGCTACTTTTTAAAATAGTGCCCATTCTAAAGGGTGTGAAATGGTATCTCATTTTGGTTTTGGTTTGTATTTTCCTAAAGGCTAATAAAATGTTGAGCATTTTTTCATGTGGTTTTTTTGGTTATTTGGAGAAATGTCTATTCAAGTCTTTTGCCCATTTTCTAAGTGACTTGTTTGTCTTTGTGTTGTTGAATTGTAGGGTTTTAAAATATATTTTGGATATTAAAACCTTATCAGATACGTGGTTTACAAATATTTCCTTCTGTTCTGTAGTTTGTCTTTTTACTTTCATGATAAAGTCCTTTGATGCACACAATTTAAAAATTTTCATGGTCTCATTTATGTATTTTCTTTTGTTGCTTGGGCTTTGGGTGTAAAACCTAAGAAAGCATTGCCTATTACAAGATCCTGAAGATGCTTCCCTATGTTTTCTTCTAGGAGTTTTATAGTGTTGGTTCTTATATTTAGGTCTTTGATCCATTTTAGTTAATTTTTGTATATGATGTGATGTAGCAGTCCACCTTTATTCTTTTGCTTATAGAAATCCATTTTTCCCAGAACGCTTTGAATAGATTTGGCTCCCTTGTCAAAAATCAATTGGTCATAGATGTGAAGGTTAATTTTTGAACTCTCAATCCAATTCCATTGGTCTATATGCTGTCCTTGTGTTAGTACCATGTTGCTTTGATTAGTGTAGCTTTGTCATAAGTTTTAAAATTGGGAAATGCAAAAGTCCTCCAATTCTGTTCTTCTTTTTCAAGGTATTTTTGGCTCTTTGGGTCCCCTTACCCTTCCATATAAATTTGATGATGGCTTTTCCCTTTCTGCAAAGACAGCTGATGGAATTTTTATTGGGATTCAGTTGAATCTGAAAATCACTTTGAGTAGAATTGATATCTTAGCAATATTTGGTCTTCCCATCCATGAACATGTAATGTCCTTCCATTTATTGAGGTCTTCTTTGTTTTCTTTTAGCAATGTTTTGTAGTTTTCCATGTACAAGTCATTTACATCCTTGGTGAGATTTATTCCTACATATTTGATTTTTTAATTGATATTTTAAATAGATTTTTTCTTGATTTCTTCTTCAGATTGTTCTTTACTAGTGTATAGAAACACTATTAATTTTTGCATGTTGATCTTATACCCTGCCACTTTGAATGTGTTTATTAGATCTATAGCTTTGTTGTGGATTTTTTTTCCCTGAAAAATAGGATCATGCCATCTGCAAATAGGGTAAGTTTTACTTCTTCCTTTCCAATTTAGATGTCTTTTATTTCTTTTTCTTGCCTAATTGCTCTTGCTAGAACTTCCAATACTGTGTTGAATAACAGTGGTGATGGCAGGCATCCTTGTCTTATTCCTGATCTTAGGGGGAAAGCTTTCAGTCTTTCACCATTGAGTGTGTTGTTAACTGTGGGTTTTTCATATATTCTTTCTCTCATGTTGAGGAAGTTTCCTTCTATTCCTAGTTTTCTGAGTGTTTTAATAAAGAAGGGTGCTGGATTTTGTAAAATGCCTTTTCTGAATCAATTGAGCTGTCTTTTTATTCTCTTAACGGCATCTATCTCAGAGATATGTTATTCCTTTTATTTTAGAAACAATTTTATTTTTGAAGATAGTTTCCAAATAAAATATTTTATAGATCAATTGATACAAAAATAACTTGTCAGTCAGTAAGCATATCTTTCAAAAATTATATAATTTAAATTATTTTTAGCTTCCTCTATCACTATCCTAGATTAGGCAATAAATTATATCATCACCCTACTTTGGAAGTAGCATCTAGGAGTAGGTCCATTCAGGGCATTTTCTGCTCAGCCTGTGGCAGATGGCAGGCAGCTGGAAGGATGGAGGTATCAAACATCTGTACCATGTCAAATGGCCACAGGTTATCATTTGCCGACTTGTCAACCCCTACCCTTCCTGGATAATATTGAACCTGGGTTTGCTCTGCTCCCTCCAGCAGATCCCAGGGGGAGAGGCAACAGGCCACCTCCTCCAGCTTGGTCTTCTGGGCAGGCCTAACTGTTAGGCCTGCTGACTCTTCCTGCCAAAGCTTAAACCATTTAGAAGTAGAGCTTTTGTTGTAGTTAAACCGGTAACTCATTCACAGACCTCTAAATTCCTCTAGGACCTTCCCCAGCCAATATCTCATGGGATCCTGACTCTCACTGGGCAGGAAACGATGGGCCTCTGTAGTAATTGCTATGTCCCCTTGGCACTCCTCATTCTAGTACATGCTGAGAACATCCTGCTGTAAGCACCTGTGACTCCTTGCTTAAGGACCTTTTCAGCCTGTCCTGTGGGCAGGAAGAAATGTCCCTAAGAGCAGCTCTCACTCTGTGACGAATGGGGGATGAAGGGTAAATAGTGCCCCCTTCCTCCCTCCTCAGGTGGGACCACTCTGTTCCACGGAGCCTCCTAGCCCCAGTTACCCACAGCATAAGCTGCTCATTAACACACGTGTTGGTTTCCTTTCCTTTCTGTCTCACTTCCCCACTGCCCTACCAGTGCTCCCTGGTATCCACTGCCACATAAACTACTGCACTCAAATCCTTGTCTCCGGATCTGCTTCCCAGAGAGGAGCCTCTTTTCACAGATGCGGGGCTGAGATCAGAGAGGTAAAGGCCTTAGCCTAAGTCACAGGACTAAGAGCGATAGAACCAGATTTAGGTCTCTTACTTCTGAACTGATGCAGATGTTTGTCCTTCTATATTTTATATTTTTATGTTTATCACACCTCTTTTATCTTCACCTAACCTGCATTAACAATTTCCCCATGTCATTAAAATATCTTTAGAAACATTATTTTCATGGCTGTGTGCTAGCCCATCCAGTAGCTATGTCACAATTTGTTGAACCACCCTCTGTTGTGGAACATTTGGTTCATTCCTATTAAACACACTGTGACGAACACCTCTGCACATAGGACTTTACCAAAATCTCAGATTATTTTCCTATGGTGGAGTTTAGGAGAGTAGAGTGGTTCAAAGCATGGACTTTCATAGTTGCTTTCAGCTTCTTGCTTCTGTGGCTTGTGCTCTCTCTCTCTTTCTCTCTCTCTGTCTCTCTCTCTCTCCCCATATTCATCCCATTTATAAAGGACTCCAGTAGGAGGATTAAGACCCACCCTGGGCCACACCTTAACTGAAGTAACGTAATCAATAGGTTTACACCCACAGGAATGGATTAACTTTAAGAACATACTTTTCTGGGGTCCATACAGCTTCAAACCATCATACCTCTCGAACATATTCTTGCTCTCAGATCCTAGTCTCAGGGTCTGCTTCTAGGGGAGCCCAACTTAAGACACCAAAGTCATCCTACAGGAAGTGATGGACTCAGGATTCCAGCTCAGATCTGATTCCAATGCACATGCTCTTGAAACATGGGAAAGAGTTTATGAACCATCTGGGGGTGGGGGCCAGGGAGGGGAATGTATATTCCTAAATTGCTCATGTGTTGTAATTACAGCTATGTAAAATATGTGTCTTGATTATAGGTGAAGGTGAGAAGATGCATGTGGGTGACATTAGTGGAATTTGGGGTGAGCATCTTACCCTTCCTTGGTGAGACAAGGGGCCCTGGATTTGGAGTCAAGCTTTTTTTGTGTCCTTATTGGTCATTTTGAGGGTCAAAACATGCCAGAGTGTACAGTTGAAGGCAGAACATATGTCTGAATCCTCAAGCCTCTTTCAGCATCAGCTCACTGAGTTAAGTCCTCTTCTTCTGCTCTCCTCCCACCCCCAGCTGTTCCTTGAATCACCAGTAGGCCCTTTCCCTAGTGTAGAAGCCATGGAAGCCCTGGTCAGAGAAAGGCCTAGATGCCTGATGAGCTGGACTGGACACTCATTCGGGGCCTGCTGGATCTAGAACCATCATTCAGAGCTGAGGGGGCAGATGCTTGGGACATTGCAGCATGTTTGGAACATTGCAGCTGCCACTGCCTAGACTCTGAGCTCATTCCAGAGCTGGTGCCTGCTTTGCTATTGTTTTAGTTTGCTAGGCTGCTGAAAGCAATATACCATGAAATGGGGTGGTTTTTAACAGTGGAATTTTATTAGCTTACAAGCTTACAGTTTTGAGGCTGGGAAAATGTCCAGATAAAGTCATCATCAAGGTGATGCTTTCTTCCTGAAGACCAGCTCCCAGTGATCCTGAACTCCTCTGCCACATGGCAAGGCACATAGTGGCGTCTGCTGGTCTCTCCCTTCTCTTCCAGGTTCCATTGCTTCCAGCTTCTTACTTGAAAGAAAACTGTGGTTTTCCTTCCCCGTATTCATCCATTTATCAAGCACTCAGGTAAGAGGATTAAGACCCATCCTGGGTCACACCTTAAGTAAGCTCATGAAAATCTACTTACAATAGGTTTACACCCACAGGAATGGATTAACTTTAAGAACATGATTTTCTGGGGTACATACAGTTTCAAACCACCACAGGTATAATAAACAGTGCCCTGTCCTTTAAATTGCCCTATTGAGGGGAATTATTTGCAGCTTGGATGTTGCCTTGTCCCATGCCATGTGATGTTGCCAATAACAATGGTGCCTTGTCCTTGAGTGGCTCCCACCTAATGAACAAATCCATCGGTGGGACAGATGGGCCACGAAAGGGAATGGACCCTGTGAAGTTCTCCTTTTGTGCAGGCTCAGGAACACCAGATTCTGAGAACCTGTGGGAGTGGGGAGAGGGGGCAGGTTGCAGTCCAGAGCTGCCAACTGAAGGAGGTCTGAAGGAAACAAGGCGACAGGATGGAGGAGGCTGTGAGTCTTTTAAAAAAAGCACATGGGAGGAATAAAAAAAGAGAAAATTATAGAATGGACCTCAAAGGAAATTTTTTAAAAATAATATACTTTATTTTTAGAGTTCTTTTAGGTTTACAGAAAAAATTGGAAGTGAGTATAAGAGAAATTAGGCAAGGGCACTGATCACAGGAAGCCTAGAGTTGACACACAGGAAGACCTCAAAAATCATTTGTGGGGCTGGACCATTGTTACCTCATCTTAGAACACCTTTCCTCCCCACTTGCCAGGTGTCCAACCCTACCTTTCCATCCAGGTTCTGCTAAGTTGCCACTTCCTTCATGAAGCCTTCCCTGATAACTATGGTCTATTTCTTTCTCCTCAGGTTCACACTTACCCATGTCCATGGCTTGCCTTTTCTGCTACACTGCAAGCTCCTTATCTATGATGGATTCATCTGGATCTGACTAATTTCTAGCTTTGAACCCTCTATCTGTGCATGATAGGTTCTTGGCTAAAGAGTGAATAAAGCTTCACCAGGCCAGACTCACTTGGTTGGGTCCATTTGCCCCTTTTTCCTGGTGCTGCTATGATTAAAGATAGCAAACCAACCAGCGTACTCAGGGCATGGGGCAGGTTGCCTCTTCCAACAACCTTCCTGTGCAGTAAAGAATTTGGCCCTGTCCAAAGAGAGGTCTGGCCTTTGCCCTCAGTTTCTGGGATGTCATACATGATAGGAGTGACTTTGTTTAGAGTAGGGGCTGACCATGCCAGAACAACTAGCTATGGGACTTAGAGTGGGGGCTTTGGGTCATGTCGACCTGGAGACTGAGCTCAATTACATGGGCAATCAATCAATCGATTGATCTTGCTTACATAATGGAGCCCAATAAAACCTCTGAGCACTGAGGCTCCAGTGAGCTTCCCTGGTTGGCAATACTCCATGTGTATTGTCACACACTGATGGCCAGGTGGGTAATCCTGGTTCCATGGGAGAGAGCAACAGAAACTTCAAATTTGGAATCCTCCCTGATCTGCCTGATGAGTGTCTTCCTTTGGCTGATTTTAATTTGTGTCCTTGCACTTCAATACACCGTAACCATGAGTACACTAGCTTTCAGAGATTCCCAAGATCACTCTCAATTTCAGCAATTCACACAACTCACTGAACTGGCAGGTGGTGTCAGAAGTGAGGGTGGTCTTGTGGAGGATTGTGCCCTCAACTCTGGGCACCTCTCAACAACCCGATGAGGCAGGAACTCTTATTACCTCCATGTTTCAGATCAGGAAGCTGAGGCTTAGGGCTGTTAAGTGACTTGCCTGAGTGTTACCATAGCTGGTGAGTGGCTCACTCCTGGGGGGACACTGAGGCAGGAGGCCTGGACAGCCACTGCATTCTGTGACAAGGTTCTGGGTTGAATATTCTGGAAGTTCAAAGAAAGACCACTGACAACTTTAGTCCCAAACAACCTGGTCATTACCAACAAACTGCTTAGAGTGTCATCTTTCTTATTATAAAAGTAATGTGCTTTTGGTAAAAAAAAAAAAACCCAAACAGAACCACAGGGTCTACCATGTCAGACCCACTTTCAATCACCCTCCCGGGAGATAACCACTGTCCTGTGTTTAGAGAGTTCTGTTAAAGAGTTTAAAGAGACTTTAAGCAAGTAGAAACCATAGTCCTTGTTTTAGACAAGACTGTGGGAACACTTAGATTGGAGCATTTTTAGACAGCTTGGAAATTGTATTTTCTATATCTATTTCCTTGTTTTTAAGAAAATTAATTAGCTGTACAATCTCTAGCCTAAGAATACTGACTATCCTTGAAAGATGCCTAGAGTTCGTCCCTCAGACCAATCCCCTCCCTAAGGTGTTGGGCCCATGGCCTGAGAAGGGCAATAGATAGGACCCCCCCAGGAGCCCTCTAGCTGGCCACAGGCCTGGCCAGAGCCCTGCAGGCTCAGCCCTGGAAGGCTCCAAGAGACCACTGAGCCCAGCTCCCCCACTTTAGAGATGAAGGGCTGAGGTCCAGAGAGGGCAAATTGCTTTCTGAGAGTCACAGAGCCCAGGTTCCCGGGCACCCAGCCAGGGCTTCCCAAAGCTATCAGCTCTGTTGGAAAACTTACGTTGAAACTGAAGAACGCACAGGTCCTGTTCCAAGCCAAGTAGCTGCTTTTTCTTCCTCCCTAAGTGTGAGGGATGTTTTAAAGAACTCCCAGAGAAAGCCAGCCCTAAACCAGAAGAATGGATCCTCACCACGGGAAGTCCATCCTCCCAGGCAGTCTCTTCCCAGAAACGTGCCTGGGAGCCCGTGTGGGTTGCCTCTAGGAGGAGCCTGGAGCCAGGCATGTCCGTTTCCTCACTGGCTCCTCTGGCCACTTGCCGCAAGACATTGGACAAGGCATCTTATCTCTCTATGCCTCAGACTCCTAATCTGTGAAATGGGCAGAGTTAGAATCCTTCCCTCCTGGAGTAGCTCTGAAGGGTTGGAAGAGAGAATATCTGTAAAGGGCTCAGCCTGGTGACGTGGACGTAGAGTGGTGCAGGTGATAGTTTGTTGTCATCATGTTTTATTATTACTAATAAACTCTTTCCAAGGGGCACCTCAGTTTTGAAAATAAATGATGTCATCATAAAGGCAGACGGATTTGCAGTTTTAAAATCTGACCAAACCGGGATAGAGAAAGGTTGGTGGTGCCCAGAAATGTGGTCAAATGGCTCCTTGTGAATACAGTTGATGAACCTGCTCCAGCATTACTTGCTGGGAGAGTCCATCAAAGAGCAAATGAACGGAATGATCATCGTGCATGAGCTGGGGCCGCCCGTCTGCACCCAGGCCACCCAGCTCTCCAGAAGGGCCCTGGACACTGCCAGTGCCTGGGCCTGGCCCCAGCACAGGGATGTCCTGCCCTCCCCTCTATCCTGCCCCAGCTGGGAGGGAGAAGGCGACCAGGCTGGCTGCAGCTGGGCTGTAAAGGGAGGCTGCGCGGGGACAGCAGCAGATGGCAGCCACATGCTTGGCCGTGCCGGAATGCTGTGAGCATGGAGGAGCCTTAGTTACCAAGTAAACAGCCCCACATGCTCTGTGAACGTGCATTCAAACACACACGCTCTCACACTTGAGCTTCCATGCACACACACTAACACATAGTGGTAGATGAAATAATGGCCCCTCAAAGATGGCCACGTCCTAATCCCCAGGACCTGTGACTATGTTACCTTAATTTGCAACAGGGACTTTGCAGGTGTGATTAAGTTAAAGATCTTGAGCTGAGGAGCCAGATGCTGAATTATCCAGTGGGCCCAGTGTAATCACAAGGGTCCTTACAAGGAAAAGAGGGCGGTAGGAGAGAAAGGGAGGTGGGGTGAGAGGGAGGGGGAAGAGAGGAAGGGAGGGAGGGAAGAGAGTTGAAGATGCTATGCTGCTGGCTTTGATAACAGAAGGAGGGGTCCTGAACCAAGGATCTGGGCAGCCTCTGGAAGCTGAGAAAGGCAAGGAAACAGATAATTCCCTAGAGCCTCCAGAAGGAATGCATCCCTGCAAACCCATTTTGGCCTTCTGACCTCCAGAACTGTAAGATAATGAATTTTTGCTATTTTAAGCCACAACGTTTGCGGTAATTTGTTATAGCAGCCATGGGAAACTAATACACACATGTACTCACCTGCCCCATGCTCACAAGGATGCACACGTTTACACACTCACACACAAGCATGGTTCTGCACACCCTCCACAATTATCATGTGATCATAGGACTGCTCTCCCGTACAATTACACACATGCCTGCTCCTCCTCACACAAGCAGGTACACACACATAATCCATTCCCCACTCATGCCCACCCAGGCACACACCCCCTCATGAAAACATCACCTGCACTAGCTCTGCAGAAAAGCCCCATTATTATTCATATAATGTGCTGGTATTTCATGGGGGACAAATGTTTGGAGGCAGCCGCTGAGCGCCAAAGATGGGCCTGCTCCTCTGGGTGAAGCAGCTGCTTCTGCCAAACCCCTCCATCCCCCAAAGCATTTGCTAATCATGATTTCAAAATCAGGCACTGGAGCTCTTGGAAGGTGACCCTCTTAGGAATAGAAAAGGGAGATGTGCTTCAGCGTACAGTGGGAGGGGTTATGGGTAGACATTAAGGTGTCCTCTTGACAGGGAGGACAGTGAGCCCAGAAGATGTGGTGTCACTTAGCATTCTGGGAGAGAAATGAGCCTCTCTCCTATCCTCAGATATCTGGCATGGTTTTAAGGAGTTGTTTCTAGAAATGCCAGAATGGCAATAATGCACTTTTAGGATTCTTTCCAGGTTTTGTCCCTGATCAACCAGAACAGGTGACCTGAGGAAGTCTGGCCAGGTCTTTCCAGGTGAGGGGAGGAGACCTGCATTGTCTGGAGACAGAAGCTGGGCTGGGGGTGAGGGGTTGGAGTGGGCCTGGGGAATCACTATCCTGACTTCTGGCACCATAGATTAGTTTTGCCTGTTTTTGAGCCTTTGAAAGTGAAACCGTGAAATGTGTGCTCTTGGGTCTGGCGTTTTTCACTTAGCATAATGTTTGTGAGAATTATCCACATTGCTGCACATAGTTGTAGATAATTGCTTCTCAGCGCTGTGCGGGATTCCTTTGTGTGAATGTATTACAAATTATCTATTCTATTGTTAGTGGGCATTTGGGTTGCTTGCAGTTAGGCTATTACAAATAGTGCTGCTATGAACATTCTAATACATGATGTTTAGCAAACATGAGTGTGCATTTCTGCTGGGTATATAGCTAGGGGTGGAATTGCAGGGTCAGAAGGTAGGTATCAGGTTGGTGCAAAAGTAATTGCGGTTTTGCATTGTTGAAATATGCCGTTTGATATTGGAATACATTCTTAAATAAATGTGGTTGTGTTATACATCATTTTAATGTGCATTTCTCGTTTTACATTTTTTTGCTGATGACTTATTACTTGCTGTTTATTTCATATTTATTTTGGACTATGGAAATGATGTTAGACAAAAAGCAAAACTGAGCGATTTTCTTATTTGAGTTCAAAATGGGTCGTAAAGCAGCGGAGACAACTGCAACAACAATGCATTTAGCCAGGAACTAACAAACGTACAGTGCAGTGGTGGTTCAAGAAGTTTTGCAAAGGAGATGAGAGCCTTGAAGATGAGCATAGTGGCTGACCATCGGAAGTTAACAACAACCAACCGAGAGCAATCATCAAAGCTGATCCTCTTACAATACATGAAAATTTGCCGAAGACCTCAACGTCGACCATTCTATGGTCGTTTGACATCTGAAGCAAATTGGAAGGGTGAAAAAGCTCGATAAGTGGTGCCTCGTGAGCTGACCGAAAATAAAAAAAGTCGTCGATTTGAAGTGTCGTCTTCTCTAATTCTATGCAACAACAACAAACCATTTCTCGATTGGATTGTGACATGTGACGAAAAGTGGATTTTATACGACAACCGGCGATAACCAGCTCAGTGGTTGGACCCAGATGAAGCTCCAAAGCACTTCCCAAAGCCAAGCTTGCACCAAAAAAAGGTCATGCTCACTGGTGGTCTGCTGCTGGTATGATCCACTACAGCTTTCTGAATCCCGGCGAAACCATTACATCTGAGAAGTATGCTCAGCAAATCAATGAGATGCACCGAAAATTGCAACACCTGCAGCTGGCATTGGTCAACAGAAAGGGCCCAATTCTTCTCCATGACAATACCCGACCGCACAGCGCACAACCAATGCTTCAAAAGTGGAAGGTTTGGGCTATGAAGTTTTGCCTCATCCACTGTATTCACCTGACCTCTTGCCAACTGACTACCACTTCTTCAAGGATCTCGACAACTTTTTGCAAGGAAAACGCTCCCACAACCAGCAGGATGCAGAAAATTCTTTCCAAGAGTTCGTCAAATCCTGAAGCACGGAATTTTACGCTACAGGAATAAACCAACTTCCCATTGGCAAAAATGTGTTGATTGTAAGGGTTCCTATTTTGATTAATAAAGATGTGTTTGAGCCTAGTTATAATGATTTGAAATTCACGGTCTGAAAGTGCAATTCCTTTTGCACCAACCTAATATATTTCAGCTTTAATAGATACTGTCAGGTAGTTTCCCAAAGTAGCTGTACCATTTTGCTTTCCCGCCAGTAGGAGAATTCCAGCTGCTCTGCATCCATGGCAACACTTGATATTATCAGTTTTTGTGAATTTAGCCATTCTGGTGGATGTGCTGTGGCATCTCATTGTGATGCTGAGCACTTTTTAATACACTTGTTGGCATTTTTGGATAACTTTTTTTTTTTTTAACTTTATTTTGTACATTTAATAATTGAAAATATAAACAATTAAAAACTAAAAAGCATGGAAGTGGGTGTGGCTCAGTGGATAGAGCCCCCGTTTACCATATGGGAGGCCCGGGTTCGCGTCCCGAGGCCTCCTTGTGAGGGCACGCCGGCCTGAGCGGTGCGGTGGGCTGATGCAGCAACCTCACGGCAGGAAGCGGGTGTGGCGCAATG
>JAQZBX010075794.1:0-14510 GCA_029593785.1 Cabassous unicinctus
AAAAGGGATTTAATATGGGGCAAGGAAAGGGGGAGGAGGTTGGATACATGAGAGTCTCTTGTATTCTGTGTGTGACATTGCTGTGACCTAAAACTTCTTTGAAAATTAGGTGAAAAATAGTGAGACATGGGGATTGAGAGGGAGAAGGTGCCATGGTACAGACTGGACACCAGATATTGCAGTGATAAAAAGCAAAATGTCAAGAAAAGAAAATTTTTAAAATTTTTTTCCCATTATTTGAATACCCCAATGTTTTAAATTTATTTTAGTTTTAGTTTTTTTTTAAGTTTTCATGTATTTTATCTCTTACATTTAAGCTTATCATAATTATTTCATTTTCCTATTAATTGTATTTGGATATTGTATAGTATTGGCTTCATCATTAAAGAAGCTTTGGATCACAAAAGGGTTACAACTGGGGTGGGAGAGGATCATTGGTGGGGGGATGTCAGGGATGGGGGGTGCATGGGGGAAAGTTCACCTGAACATACATACAAGGTATTTTAAATTGTTCAAATGTTCATGGGGCATGGTCACAGTGGGTGGAGAATCCCTCAATAAATGAGAGAATACTGAATTCCCATCCTGGATGCTCTGCCACATTCTCCAAGGGAGCAGCAAAAGTTCCACAAGTGCAGGGGCAGTGTCTGGCAAAGGAGGATGATCCACTGATGGACCCTTGTTATTGATGACTAGCCTTAGGAGTCTTTGCTCTTGAAATTGAAACTTAGCTGATTGTTATGGGGTGCCTAAGGGCTGCTTCCTGAGAGCCTCCTTGTTGCACAAATGTGGACTCTCTCTAAGCCAAACTCAGCATATGAATGCATTACCTTCTTCCCCGCATGGGACATGACTCCTGGGGGTGAGCCTCCCTGGCAACAAGGGATTACTACCAAGTGCTAACTGGCTATATGACTGGAAAAAGACCTCAAATAAAAGGGGGGAAAGGTAAAGACAAATAAGGTCATATGGCTAAGAGACTTAAAAGTGAGTCGGAGATCATCCCAGAAGTAAGGCTTATGCACATCTCAGTAGGACCTCATAGGCTTCGAAAGTGGATATCACCCCAAATAGAGGGGCTTCTGAAGGCTCTGAAGAAACCCAGGTCCTATGTCAGGGTGGATAGCTCCAGAGCTTGGTGCCTAATCCGTGGGCCCTACTTTGGAATCTGTGCTCCTGAGAGTGACAGAGTTGGACCTTAATATGTCTTCTCTGCACATGGTTCATCTATCTCTTCTATACAAACCTATATGTCATCTTGGAGTTTGTAGGCATGTATCCAGAGACTGGAGTCTTTGGGCTGTCCATGTGCCAGCTTGGCCCAGAATCTCAGTGGGGCTTCAATTCCTACTCTACTGCTCAATGGACTCACTCAGGACACCTGGCGGGGAGATCATGATGGACAACAGCCATCTAGGGAATGGAGAGAGTCTGCAACTGTAGGCAGGATAATCCCATCCATCTTATCCATGGGATAAGAGCCCCCACTCACTTGGAGGTGGAGTGGACATCACCATCCCAGACTCCTCAGGATTGGGGGAAGAGCTATGGACTAGAGAGGACTTACTGGTATTCTGTTATAGACATATTGAAATTCAAACAATGGAAGAAATTACAACATTAATATGGAGCCAGTGGCCATGGGATGCTCTGGGGGCAGGGAGAGGGAAAAGCAGTTGTAATACAGGGGCTTTTTTGGGACTTTGGAATTACCCTGAGTGACATTGCAACAACAGATATAGGTCATTTTATATCATCTTTTAAGATGCAGAACTGTGTGGGAAAGAGTGTGGTCTACAAAGTGAACTATGGTCCATGCTTAATGGCAAAGCCCCAGGATGTGTATATCCATTACAGGTGATGTGCCACACTAATGAAGGATGTTTATGTGGGAGGTTGTGGGAAGTGTGGGAGGTGGGGCATATGTGAATCCCTATAATTTTTGTGTAACATTTATGTAATCTATGTATCTTTAAAAAAATTTAAAAATTTATTAAAAATAAATAAATAAAGGCAAAAAAGTTCTAACATAAAAAAAAGAAATCAGTAGCATTTCCATACACCAAAAATCAGCAATCTGATGAGGAAATAAAAAAAAAATACCATTTACAATAGTAACTAAAAGAATCAAATACCTAGGAATAAATTTAACTAACGATGTAAAGGACTTATATACAGTTAACTACACTACACTGTTGAAGGAAACAAAAAAAGACTTAAATAAATGGAAGAATATTCCTTGTTCATGGATAGGAACATCATTCAGGTGTCTATCCTACCAAAACCAAGCTATAGATTTAATGCAATCCCAATAAAAATCAACACTGTATTTTTTACTGAATTAGAAAAACTATGTAATTTATTTGGTAGGGCAAGAGATCCTGAGTAATTCAAAGACATATTAAAAAAGAAAATGAAATTGGAGATATCACATTACCTGACTTAAAAACATACTGCAAAGCTGCAAATGTCAAAATGTCATGGTATTGGCACAAGGATAGACATACTCACCAATGGAACTGAATTGAGAGTCCTAACATAGATCCTCACATATACTGATATTCCACAAGGCCACGAAGCCCACTCAACTGGGAGAGAATGGTCTCTTCAACAAATTGTGCTTGGAGAACTGGATATCCATATCCAAAAGAATGAGAGAGGAACACCATCTCACACCTTATACAAAAATCAACTCAAGATGGATCAAAGATCTAAATATAAGAACCAAGAGGATAAAGTACTTGGAAGATAATGGAAGGGAGCATCTACAGGACCTGGTAAGAGGAAATGGTTTCATGAACTTCACACCCAAAGCATGACCAGTGGAAGAAAAAATAGATAAATGGTATCTCCTCAAAATTAAAAACTTTTGCCTCTCGAGGGATGCTAACAAGAGAGTAAAAGGGCAGCCTATCCTAAGGGAGAAAATATTTGGCAGCCATACATCTGATAGGAGCCTAATGTTCTGCATATATAAAAAAATACTACACCTCAAAAATAAAAAGACAAAGAAGCCATTTAAAAATTGGGCAGGTGACCTGAAAAGAACCTCCTCCAAGGAAGAAATACAAATGGCTAAAAAGCACATGAAAAAATGCTCAACATCATTAGCTATAAGGGGAATGCAAATAGAAAGTTCAATGAGATGCCATCTTACCGCCACTAGAATGGCAGCTATTCAAAAAACAGCAGACTATAAGTTTGGAGATCTTGTGGAGGAATGTGAACCCTAATCTCTTGCTGGTGGGAATTGTAGAATGGTCCAGCCATTGTGGAGGACATTTTGGTGGTTCCTCAAAAGGCTCACTATAGAACTTCCATATGATCCAGAAATTCCACTGATGGGTATATAGCTAGAAGAATTGAAAGCAAAGACAGGAACAGATATATACACATCAATGTTCATAGTGGCTTTATTCAGTTTTGCCAAAAGTTGGAATCAATCCAGGTGCCAATCAACAGATGAATGCATAAACAAAAGGTGGTACATCCATACAATGAAATATTACTCAGCTGTAAGAAGGAATAAAGTGCTAACACACAGAATAACATGGATGAATCTTAAGGACCTTATGTTGAGTGAAGCAAGCCAGACATTGATGGATGAACAGTACATGACCTCACTGTAATGAATTAAGCAAATTGAGGAGAATCTGAGAGCTATTTTCTGGAAGATCAGTGTATAATAAATAGAAAGGGAGAAGAAGATTGTGAGCCAACACCCATACAGATGAAATCTATGGTAAGGTGAAAGTGTGGAGTTGAATATTGAAGGGATATAACAGGAGGGTAGTGATATTATTGGGTTGTGTAGTGCAGGTTTGACAGGTGAGTAATTCGGAAGTGTGGGCTGGAATGTCTAGGGAACTGGGGGGAAGGTTGAGAGAGGGACCAGGTGAACACTGGGGACTTGTGGGTATGTGGTTGAAAGTACAATATTGGGAATGCTCCTATGGAAATATGACATGGAAGGATTACTGGTTTAGGGTGTTGTACGGGGATGGGTGGGCATTCAAAAAGGGTGCCCCTGGAGCCGGCTTCTAGGGAGTGTGTGAGTGATCATTCTGTCATAATGTGTTGTATCAGTGGGTGGAGACCTACATAATGAGAGGGAAGGAGTTGGAACCCCATACTCAGGAACACTGATTTGTTCACAAATAGAGAGGTGGGAGTCTCTTGACAACATGGGTGGTTCCTAATAAGGGAGGACAAACCAGTGTGTCATGACCTCAGTGTTGTTGCATATAACTTTGAATCTTGTCATCCAGGGAGTGAAGCTAAGGGGTTGCTGTGGGCCCCAAGGGGAGACAGATGGATAAATAAAATAGATGGAACAGGGGGTATTTAGTGGGCAGTGGAAGTGTTCTACATGATCTTAAAATGAAAGACACAGCACACGGCAAATATCACCAAAATTTATAAGTGTATGGTCTAAAATGTAAATGATAATCTAAACCATTGACCATGTTTAGTAGCTATGTTTCATTATTTGTATATCAACTATAACAAAGGCAACATCCACATTTAAAAAGGTATTAATATGTGGGGGAGGAAAAGAGGAGGATTTTGGGTATATGAGAGTCTCTTGTAGTCTGTGTGTGACTTTGCTGTGACTTAAAGTTCTTTGAAAACAAAACAAAAAATTGTGAGACACTGGCGAATGAATGGGGTAATGTACCAAGGTACAGACAGGACACCAGATATTGCATTGATGAAAAGGAAAATGTCAAAAAAATTTTTTTAGATATCTTTCATTATTTTTTAATATCCCAATCTTTTCATTTCATTTTAGTTTTAGTTTTTTTATTAATTTATATTTATTTTATTTCTCATATTTAAACTTATCATTATTCTTTCATTTTCCTATTAATTGTATTTGGCTATTGTATAGCTTCATTTTTGAAGAGGCTTTGGATCACAGAAGGGTTACAACTTGGGCAGTGGTGGTTCATTGGTGTGGGGTGTTGGTGATGGGGGATGCATGGGAGGAAGTTCACCTGAGCATACATATAAGGTATATAAAATTTTTCAAGTATTCACATGGCATTTTCACAGTGGATGGAGACTCACACAATAACTGAGAGAATACTAAATCCCCATCCTGGTGAGCTCTACCATATTCTCTATGGGAGCAGCAAGAGTCCCCCAAGTGCAGGGGCAGTGACTGGAGAAGGAGGATGATCCACTGATGAATACTTGATATTGATGTCTTGCCTTATGAGTCTTTGCTCTTGAAATTGAGGCTTAGCCTATTGTTATGGGGTGCCTAAGGGTTGCCTCCTGAAAGCCTACTTGCTGCTCAAATGTGGCTTCTCTCTAAGCCAAACACAGCAAATGAATGCATTACCTTCCTCCCAGCATGGGACATGACTCCCAGGGATGAGCCTCCCTGGCACCAAGCGATTGCTACCAAGCACCAAGTAGCAATGCAACTGGTAAAAGACCTAGAATAAAAGGGAAAAAAGGTAAAGAAAATGAGATTTTATGGCTAAGAGACTTCAAAGTGACTCGGGAGGTCATACCAGAGGTAACGTTTATGCACATCTCAGCAGGATCTCATAGACTGCCAAAGTAGATATTGTCCCAAATAGTGGGGCTCCTGAGGGCTCTGGAGATACCCAGGTCCTATGGTCAGGGACGATAGCTCTGAAGTTTGGCACATTGCCACTATGCCCTACTTTGGAGTTTGCGCTCCTGAGAGTGACAGAGTTGGACTCAATTATGACTTACCTGCATATGGCTCATCAGTCCCTTCTATTTAAACCTATACTTGGAGCTGGAGTTTGTCAGTGTATGTCCAGAAAGTCAAGTCTTTGGGCTGTCCATGTGCCAGCTGGGCCCAGATCCTCAGCGGATTTTCAACATCTACTCTACAGTTCATTGGACTCACCTAGGATAAATAGCAGGGAGATGATGATGGACAACAGCTGCCCCAAGGAATGAAGAGAGTCTGCAACTGCAGGCCGGATAGTCCCATCCATCTTTGCCATGGGATATAAGCCTCTTAATTGAAGGTGGAGTGAATGTCACCATCCCAGAATCCTTGGGATTGGGGGAAGAGTTATGGACTGGAGTGGACTTCCTGGTATTCTACGATACACATATTGTGATTCTAGCGATGGAAGAAATTACAACATTGATGTGGAGCCAGTGGTCATTGGAGGCTCTGAGGTCAGAAAGAGGGAAAAACAGTTGCAATACGAGGGCTTTTTTTGGGACTTGTGAATCATCTTGAGTGATGTTGCAGTGACAGATATAGGTCATTTTATGTCATCACATAACTTGCAGAACTGTGTGGGAGAGAGGGTAGACTTCAATGTGAACTATGGTCCATGCTTAATGGCAAAGCCCCAGGATGCATGTATCAATTACAATGAATGTACCACACTAATGAAAGATGTTAATGTGTGAGGGTGTGGGAGGTGTAGGGAGTGGGGCATATGGGAATCCCTATATTTTTTGTGTAACATTTATGTAATCTAAGCATCTTTTAAAAAATAAAACAATAAAAAATAAAAATAAAAAAGTAAATGGTATAGACAATGAAAATTAAAAATATTAAATTTTTTGACATTTTGCGTTTCATTACAGTAATATCTGTTGTCCTATATGTACAGTGACATTTTCTTCCATTTATTCCCCAGTGTCTTACTTTTTCTCATTTTGTTTTCAAAGAAGATTTAGATCACAGTAAAGTCACATACAGAATTCAGGGGACTCCCATATACCTAACATCCTCCCCCTTTTCCCCTTTCCTGTATTAATACAGTTTTATGTGTGGATGTTACATTTGTTACAAGTGATATACCAATAGTGAAACATAGCTACTAACCATGGTCAATGGTTTATATTATGGATTATATTTTAGACGGTACACTTTTATTAATTTTGATGCTTATTAACATTACCTGTGTTCATCACTGCAAGATCATGTAGAACACTTCCATTGTCCACTATATAACACCTGTTCCATCTGTGCTATTCCTCCCTCTCCCTCCCCTCAGGGCCCATGTTGACCACCCGGCTTCACTCCTTGGATGACAAGATTCATAGTTACTTGCAACAACACTAGGGTCTTGACACCCAGGTTTGTCCTTCCCTATTAGGAACCACTCATGACCTCAGGAGACTCCCGCCCCTGTTTGGGAAAATATCGGTCCTCCCCAGGATGGGATTCCAGCTTCTTCCCACTCATTATGTGGGTCTCCACCCATTTGTACAACACATTATGACAAAAGGATCACTCACACACTCCCTAGAAGCCTGCCTCAGGTGAGCCCTGTCCTGAATGCTCTGCCATCCAACACCCTAAACCAGTAACCCTTCCTTGTCATATTGCCATCAAAGGATTCCCAATTTTGTACTTTCAACCACATACCTGCCAATCTGCAGTGTTCATCTGGTCTCTCCCCCAACCCTCCCCCCAGTTTCAAGGACCTTCCAACCCACCCTCTCCAATCCACTCACCTGTTAAACTTGCAGTGCCTAATCCAATAATATCACTACCCTCCCATCATATACATTCAATACCCAACTACACCATTTCACTTTTTCATAGATTACGTCCACATGGGCATTGACTCATGACCTTCTTTTCCCTTTATATTTCATGTAAACCTATCATCCAGACAATAGCTGCCTGAGTCTTATCGAGGTTACTGAACTCATTTATAAGTTCTAGAGCTTTGTTTTAGATTTTTCAGGGTTATCTATGTATAGGATCATGTCATCTGGAAATAGTGAAATTTTTACTTCTTCCTTTCCAATTCTGATGCCTTTTATATCTTTTACTTGCCTCAGTGCTCAAGCAAGAACGTCTAATACAATGTTAAATAGGAGCAGTGATTGTGGGCATCCTTGTCTACTTCCCAAACTTAGAGTGAAACCTTTTAGAATTTCACCATTGTATATGACATTAGCTGTGAGTTTTTCATATATACCCTTTATCATGTCCAGAAACTTTCCTTCTATTCCTTTCTTTTGCAGTGTTTTTATCAAGCAAGGGCTCTGTATTTTGTTGAATGCTTTTCCTGCATCTATAGAAATGATCATGTGATTTTTTCTTTTTATTTGTTTATGTGGTATATTATATTGATTTATTTTCTTATGTTGAACCATCCTTGCATACCTGAAATGAAACCCACTAGTTCTTGGTGGGTTTGATGTGTTGTTTTATAAGATTAGTTATTTTTGTTGAGTATTTTAGCATCTAGGTTGATTAGAGAGATTGATCTTTAATTTTCCTTTCTTGTGGTGTCTTTATTTGGCTTTGGTATTAGGGTAATTTTGGCATCATAGAATTAGTTAGGCAATGTTCCTTCTACTTCCATTTTTTGGAAACGTTTAAGCAAAATTTGTGTTATTTCTTTCTGAAATGTTTGGTAGAATTCACCTGTGAAATTGTCTGGTCCTGGGCTTTTCTAAGTGCAGAGTGAGAAGAATAAAAAAGTGGAGTGCAAAAAATGAAATGGAAAACCAAATAGAGAAAAATATTCCAGAAAATATTCCAAAAAATATTCCAGTCCAGAATGATAAGAAGAGAGGGAAAGTGAAAAGACAATAAGAAAAAAGTTAAAAAAGAAAGAAAACAGAGAAAAGAGGAGGTAGAAATATAAACAAGAAAAATTGAAGACTAAACAAAAAGAGGTGGAATGTAAGAACAAAAACAGAAAAGAAGATGTGAAGTTGAAGTTAGGAAAATAATTAGAATAGGTAGAAAAAAATTGGTATTCAAAAAAATAGGGTAAACCAAGGGAAGAGGGAAACACAGCAAGCAAGAAACAAGACAGCAGCACCTAATTTTTAAAAATGAGGAAAAAAAAGAGGGAGGGGGAGAAAGAGTGAAAAAAATGAGAACAAAAAACATTCAAGCAAGCAATCAACTAAAGTTTTAGGGAAAACAGCCTTCCCTCTTAGGCCTTTGAGGACCTTCTCAGGCTGTCACCTGCCCTCTGCAGGTGTTGAATTAAGTTTTAGGGAGTAAACTAAGTTAAATTCATAAAAGAACACCCCCCCCTTTTTAAAGAAAAATAAGAAACCATGATAAGCTAATACAAAAATAATGTCTATGTGTTCCCTGTCCTAAAGTATCAGCTGTTGTTTGATAACCTAGTGGATAACTACTCTAAGAAAAGCTTGGAATTGAATGAAAGACTTTGTGTATTTAAAGCAGAGACTCCTCCAATGAGCTATACTTTCTCATTTGGTCATTTAGCTAAAGAGCTATCCAGTCTGTTTCCCTAGGGCAGGTTTTACTCTTTGCAATTGGGTAGATTCCTGCTGATTAGGAGGCTGTGTCCCTGCCCCCTATCTATTCTTATTGCTTTCTCTCCCAGTGCTGCAGGATGTGACAGCCTGTGTGATCGGTTCCCGCATCACCTGTCCTGGTCAGGCTGAGTTCCTTTCTGAAATTCAAAAGGGACTCAGGCAGCAGAACTCACTGCAGAGAAATGACTCTCAACCCTCTTCCAGACCTCCTGCTCCTCCCAGGGGACCATAAATAGGCCCTTGCAAGGTTATTAAGTATTTCCCACTGCTTGCCTCCCTTAGGGGAGTTTAGATTTTGATAGTTTTCAGCACCAGAATAGTCAATTGCCTGACTCCGTCTTCTCCCACCCCAAGTTTGTCTCTCCCAGGTCAGCTAGGTAAATCAGGCTGCCTTAGCAGATTCACCTCTCCCCTCTTCCCAGGACTACCTCTGGCCAGCTGGTATTCTCCCTACAGTGCAAAGGGGGTCCAGGTAACCAAACCCACATAAAGGAAACCACTCTCCATGCTTCACCAGAACCCTCTGACTCCCAGAGAATGTTCCTTCTTGCTCTGTGGCTGGTGGGAGTCAGGGAGTTCACAGTGGCTTTTTATTTTGAGGGTGGGGCTTAGCTGCCTACTGTTTCCAGCCACTGGGGCAAGAAACTCATGGTTTTCCTTTGGGATGCCCTGAAGCTTCCTGCTCTGTGGGTTCCCAAAACAGCTCACTCAGGCAGAATCTTGCCCCTTCTCAGGCATTTTTTGCAAGACAGCTGGTGAGTTCTCACTTAAATTGATGACATCTTGCTCTATCTCCCAGCTTTAAATATTTGAGAACCTTTTTTATTTTGAAATTGCTTCCAACTTTTAGACTATTAAAAGCAATCCTATACCTTTTAATCAAATTCTCCATTTTTTTTTTACTTGCTTTCCTTTATCATTTTCTCTTTCTGGAAAGGCACTAAGTTCTGGAATGGACACCAGATACCCCACCCCACCCCACCCTGGAGGGAATAGTGCCATGTTAATCCCCAATATTTTCTATGTAACTTTTCTGTTCTAAAACTTCTTTAAAAATAATGTTGAAAAACACAATTCTTTTCTATGTTAGTGCAAAGTATGAGTTAAGGTTTTTCTTTATCTATTTACAGCTATATGTGAATTTAAGGTAGGTTCCTGTTCCATGAAATGATGATAGACTCTGGCTCTGAGACTTTGAACCCTGTAACAATAGGTACATCCTATGTCCCAGAAGAAATGACATTTGATGATTTCCTCCTTGAAGAATCTTTGCAGAGCCCTCATCATTTCTTTATGCCTCAGAGTGTAGATAAAATGGTTCAGCATGGGTGTGACCACAGTGTACATCACTGAGTATGTTACACTTGAATGTGCATTTGGTGGTGCAGTGGAACTAAAATACACTCCTAGGAGTATACCATAGAATAAGGAGACCACTGAGAGTTGAGATATACAAGTGGAAAATGCTTTATATTTCTGCTGAACTGATGAGATCATTCATATGTAGGAGAAAATCTTGGAATAAGAGTATGTATATGATATCAGTGAATGTACCAAAAACTACACCCCAACTGCCAAATACATCACTATTTTATTGAGGAAGGTGTCAGAACAGGAAAGCTGGATCATCTGATCAAGGTCACTGAAAATGTGGGGGATTTTCAAGGGTTTACAAAAGGACAGGTGCAACACCATAAAGCTTTGTAATAAGGAATGCAGTGAACTCATGGTCCAGGACCCCAGAACCAGCAGTCTACAGAGCTGGGGGTTCATGATGGCTGAGTAGTTCAAGGGGTGACAGATGTCCACAAAGTGGTCATAGGCCATCTTGTCCAGGAGGAAGTCATTCAACCCTCCGAACAGCACAAAAAAGTACATCTGGGTGAGACAGCTTGCATAAATTATGACTCTGATATACGAGTATATGTTATCCAGCATCTTTGGCATTTTTGTGGTGTTTAAACAGATGTCTATAAATGACAGGTTGGACAGGAAGAAGAAAATGGGTGTGTGGAGGTGGAAGTCAGTGACGGTGGCCAGAATGATAAGTAGGTTGATAAAGACAGTGGTCATGTACATGGACAGAAAGAGGACAAAGAGGAAGGACTGCAATTCTGGTTCCTCTGAAAATCCCCAAAGGAGAAATTCTGAAATTCCTATATTATTTCCTGTTTCCATGTGCTTGATGTGATTAACTGGAAAGAGAAAAATATCATAACTCACTTTCAAACAAACAATTGTTAATAACCTATCCATAATTTCTATGTTGGAGTCAGGAAATTAATTTAGGGATTTGTTTATCAAATCTAAACAAAGAGTGCTAACTTTGATTAGCAATTGCTCCCTTACTTTCAAAATATTCCCCATTTTGTCATAAATTGGAAGATTTTTATGGAAATTTTTTCATTCATTTATGGAATGAATATTCAGTCCATTGCTACTGCAGGTACTGATTAGGCAATGGGTTACCTGCAATTTGAAAACAAAAGTTACTGGCAATATGATGGTGGAGAAAGAAATTAAGCAAATAAATTCATACCCATATTACATGTCATATTTTGACCACTGCTAAAATGAAATGAAAGCAGGTAAATTTGAGAGCTTCAGAAGGGGTGCTTGAAGTTAAGGCCAGGCTGGCAGAGTGTTCAGGACAAAGGCATAAGGAAAGGGCTGTATTGTATTTTCATTGTCAATAAGTAAGGCAAAGTGGCAGGCAAGTAGTAAAATGGAGGAGAATGAGAGATGATTTCAAAGAAGTTTAAGAAAAAGGGGACTACCAATGGTGAAACTTCAAGACATAGGGAGTCCCTTATCTGCATGTTGTAATTCTTGCACTTCAGTATTGGGGAATGAATGATGGACTAGCATAGACTTACTATTATTGTAGCTTATTGTGCTATTACTTATTGTGATCTTAACAATGAAAGAAATCTTATCATTGATGTGGAGGCAGTGGCCACTGGAGCTTCTAAGGGAAGGGAGGGAAAAATAGGTGTAATTTTGTGGCATTTTCAGGACTTAAGAATTGTCCTGAATGACATTGCAATAACAGATAGAGGCCATTGTATATCTAGTAATAACTTACAAAAATGTGCAGGGGAGACTGTAACTACAATGTAAACTATAATCCATGCTTTGTGACAATGCTCCAAGATGTGTTCAATTTTGGCAAATGTACCACACTAAATAAGGATATTGTTGATGTGGGCAAAGGTGTGAGGGCTAGGGAGCGGGGCACATGTGAATCCTCCATATTTTTTATGTAACATTTATGTAATCTAAGTTTCTTTTAAAAAATATAAAAGTATATATATTTTAAAAGTAACTTGTAAAAGTAACCTGTTGCATACTTTACTAATCCTTACTTCCTCCCCAGAGATTATCGCTGTTAACCCATGTATCTCCTTCAAGTCTTTTTCAATGCATTATACACATATCCATGTATCATACAAATGTAATATTATCACATTAAAAAAAGAGAGAGATGCCATATTATCAGAATCATTTTCTGCAGCCAGAAAATGACTCCCTTCTTTGCCTGTTGATTCAGAGGCCTGAGCAGCCCAAAGTGGTCTGTTGGCAATCTTATCCTCCAGTTCACTGGAAACATTCTTGTGTCTCCTGGTGGTAGCAGTCTTCCTTTTGGAAAGAAGACCTCTAGACCAGTAGAGTATAAGGTTGAAATTACAGGAAGAAAATTTTTTTGATGAATCAATAGGGGTAGTATAGTATGTGATGCCACTCCCAAATCTATACCTTATTTCCCAGACCCATAAATCCTGCCTATGGGAGGAACAGCACCATAGAGTGGATACTGATTTAAGGCCTCCTGGAGAACATAGTCCAGCACTGCAAGGTATTGCCATCCAGCTACCAAAATAATTGAGTCTTCAAAAGGCTGTTCCAATATTCTATCAATTCAGCTGCTTCAGGATGATAGGGAACATGGTAAGACCACTGAATTCCATGAGCATGTGCTCATTCCAACATTTCATTTGCTACGACGCTAGGAGAAGTCCAGAATCAATGTGTCAGCAAGGCAACATTTTGTTCTTGAAGACTGTGGAGTTCTAGGGCTGGCTGCCAGTTCTCTTTGGGTCCTTGGCTTTTCCCTCTAATGTCTTTACTCACAATGATATCATCTCCTTTCTTTTCTAGGTTCCATTGTCCTCCAGCTTTTTCCTGCAGTGTTCCATCTGTGGCCTTCTCTATAAGACCTCTAGTAATAGGATTAAGACCCAGTGTGATTCAGTTGGCAGCATATTACATAAAAGTAATATTTTCCAATGGTCCTATTTACTATGGATTCACACCCACATGAGTTGATTAAGATTAGAAACATATTTTCCTGGGGTAAATAATTCAACCTGCCACACCAAGTATCAAGGATGCATTAATTTCCTCAAGAAGTGATACCATGTATGGAACAGCAGTTGCAATTGGAGTCAGCACCTATTTAAGTTTATGATTATCTACTGTATCCTCCAAGTTCCATCTGTTTTCTGTCAAGGCCAAATAGGAGAGTTGAAGGGGTGGTGGTGGGAATCACTACTCCTGCATCCTTCAAGTCCTTGATGGTGGCACTGATCTCTGCAATCCCTCCAGGAACACAGTTTTGCTTTGTTTCACTATTTTGCTGGTTAGAGGCAGTTCTAGTGGCTTCCACTTGGCCTTTCCTAGCCCTAACTCCATAGGTCAGTGAACCAGTGTGAAGAGTCCCCGTGTTGCTGAGTATGTCTATTTCAATTATTCATTCTGGAACTAAGGAAGTAACCACAGAATGGGATTGGTAACCCAATGCAGTCACTGTAGAGACTGAATTAAGCTAAAATTCCATTGATCACCTAACCTCCATTAGCCCCTTCATTTACTAAGGGATCACAGTGACATTTTAGGTCTTGTGTAATTCACTTCAGTTCAGAGACAGAGTCCAATAATCCACAAATGTCCAGACATTTTTATATCCCCAATATAAAATCACCTAGGTAAAAGATTATTTGTGTATTTGGGGATTGCTGGAAGATTAAAAGTATAAAATTGTTGGCTGTATAGCAGGCTTGATCCCCATGTCTCCTGGACTTCACTTGTTTCAAGGAGTTCTGGGCCTGTAAGCTGTCCCAATTCTAGGAATTAATTGAGGGGCCATGATTTTGTGTGTGAGTCAAGTTAGGCTTTTGTTCACTTATCCTAGAACCCTTCTCCTATATATATCAAGTCAGAATCTAGTAGACTGCTCATTCATT
>JAQZBX010075795.1:0-14540 GCA_029593785.1 Cabassous unicinctus
AATATTCACATTTGATATGAAATAAATGGTGCCATTTGATCCAAAGAGACTGAATCATTTGGAATAAGAAAGAAATTTGTTTTGGGTAGAACAATGGGGTCCCTTGCAATGTGCATAGATCAGAGCTTATGGCCACAATTCCAACAGTCTGTAAGGTTACCTTCCTTTGAAATGTCCTTGGAGAAGCAGACAATAACATTGTCTTTCCACAACAGTGTGAGGACAAGGCATAGGGAAATATAAAGGTTTTATGCATTACAAGTATATCATAGAGTCTATGTGAAGACTTGTTTATATTAGGACTTGATATGTCACCTTGGGAATAAGTAGTCTGCTTTGTGACATTTTCTTCTTCCCTTCCTGGATAGTTTGAATTTTAAGTCTCCATAATTAGTCTAGGAGTCTGATGGAACTTTTTTAGTTGAGTAATGTGGACCCATGGCTCAACACCCTGTAATTAAGTTGCATTATCAGAAGTTAGGAGTACTTGGCAGGGTTCCTTTTAATGAGGCTCTAGGGCTGTCTTTTGTCTGTGTCATTTCAAGTAGACCCTTTATCCTGGTGACAGATTATGATTAATAGAGTATCTATCATGTGAGACGGGAAAACTGTCCTTTACTTATTGAAGATAATCTTTTGTCATAATGCATTATGGATTTGCAAATTGGATCATGTCATGGTGTGGCAACAAGAGATCAGTTCTCAATTTATTCCCAGAGATAGGTCTGCCAGGAACAATTTCATATGGGGAGAATTTGTCTTTCACAAAAGGAATGCTGTGGATAAACAGGGCCAAAGGTAAAAATTTGGGCCAGGAAATACTGTTAATACTGTTAATTTAAACAGTATTAATTTACATTTATAATTACAGCTGTTCTAGTAGTGTCTGATTTTGTATGAAAATATGCAAGTGCATTTTAAAAAATATTCAGACTCAGTCCTTTTTTGTGAGCCTTTGTCTTAATAATGCCAACAGTAGATGGGAGTAAAATGGCAGAAAGGAGATAATTTACTTGTCCACAATTTTCAACTGGCACACCAGAAGAAGTGAGGAACCCTCTTTGCTTCCATAGCATCCTGAAATCACTATAGATGCTAACAGAATTTTCTTTTGATAGAAATAGGCTTGTGTAAGAGCACAGAGTTCATCCTTTTTGGTGGGAGAAAATTATGGATGCCTACTTTATTCAATCAGTATATGGTATAACCTGTTTAGAAAGTATTGTTGAAATTTCTAGCATAAGAAGCATAAACAAATAAAATGACATCTTGGTTGATGATGAGAACATGGATGAAGTCATTAATTTTGAAGACACCAGTTTACACTCAAGGGGTAAGGGTAGCAGAGTAGCAGGTTAAGAACATTGCAGCCTCTTAGGTGAAGGTTAAGAGGTGAAGTAGAAGGATCCCATAAGAGGTCAGTTTCCAGAGTTAAAATATTAGGTCTTCTCAGAGTTAAGCTTGTTGAGGCTTTAACTAAATTGACAGTTTCTGCTGATGCTTTAACACAATTTGGGTAAGCACAAACAACTGCATCAAGGTGGGAACTCTAATATAAATTAATTTGGAGTTTCCTCTGTGTTCTTGTATTAACATCCCTAAGACTTTGTTATATAACCATTTACTCCAATTATTTCCTGTTAACAAGGGAAACAGATCCTGATTGAACCCATGAAAATAATTAAAGTACCATAAATTTAAGAATATTCAGTAAGAGCTTTCAAATTCTGGAGGGGTCAGGCAAGGAGATAAAGATGAAGGTTTTATGAATTATAGATAGCATAAATCAGTAAGGGATCCCTTGTATCTAGTAAATAGACCAATAAAATATTAGCAATAATCCAAAGAAAATTAGGGTCATCCTGTATCAGTTCATTTATCCGTAAGTAATTAACCTGTGTTTCATTACATCTTCTGTTATCTTATGAACTTATCAGTTTCTTCATTAGAATTCTGGAGATCTTGACTCAGTACAGTAGTATGCTCACAAAGTTAGTTAAGGAATGTTATTAGAAGCTGGTGCTTCAGAGAACTTGGTATAGTCCTTCCCCAAGGTCTCTGAGACAGCCCTTTATGTTGAAGATGAAGCACACTGGCCTGTAGCTGATTTCATGTGTTTTCAGGGAAGCATCAGACTAAAACCTATATGGGGATGACAGAAAACTTAAAGTGTCCATTATAATTAACTTATTCTCTTTTACAAAATTGAACAATCAGATGAGAGGTCACAAAACATTATTTTGAAAACAACTGAACATATGAGCAATAATACTATTGTCTTATACCAGACATATCAGTACTTGGACACCTCATGGACAGTGAGGATGTTGACAAGTCTTTGAGAAATTTATATAATTTCTGAAATATTTATATTAACATTTTATCATATAATTTAACCAAAAGAAAGTTACAAAATCCTTTTAAATTTGAAAACACTTCCTATGCAGCTGATAGCATATCAAATAAAACTAACTAATTTATCACCTCTCTTTTTACAATTTGAGAGAAAAAAATACTTTGATTTTCAAGGGACCTCTGTACAATCCCAATGAGAGTTTGAGATCAAGAAAATATCATTTATCATTCAGTTTTTGGAAGGAAACTGTCAAAAGTTGTCAGGCTTCAATATTTTGTTAAATAGTATCATGGGAAATTATGAAACAATATTTAGTTGCTATTCAATTAAAGCAACAAAAAATATTTTAAAAATAAAGAGAGGAGGTAGCATGATGGTAAAAAAAAAATACTTTATTTCAAAAGTGAGAAGACATTCTCTAAAACAAAAGATGATTTTATAAAGGATATAAAGCAGAGATTTTTTCTGAGAAGATACAGAATCTTTCCCTTTAAGTAGGTTACTCAAATATTTTAGAAAAACGTTTTATTAATTCTTATTAAAAGCAAATGAATAATCCAATGATAATTTTTTCATTGTAAGTGAAAGAAAATCAAATACTAGTTTTGCATGAAAATACTGTCTGATAAGAAAACTCTTAAAAATATTACAAACCTATCAAATCTAAAGCACCCTTGACCTTGACAGATAAAATCCTTTTCTGAAAACCTACAACTTTCTTCAACATTTTAGGATTATCCTATATCTTCCTGTTTCTCAATCTGTAACAACCTGTCATTTTACTCTAAGCCAAAACTATTTTCCATTCCCTTAACAAAACACATCCTGAATACTTAAATATTTATCATAAAGATCTTGGAAACAGTCTTCAACCCAACATCCTTCAAAACTCAATTTACATTTTCTGATCATCTTAAGGATCTAGTAGTTATATTACTACATTATTTTATGAGAACACTGCATAAATTTAGGAATAACATACCATACTAGTATAAAATTTTATGCTTATATTCTATTTAGTATTGATAATTCCAGAGACATAGCTATTTTTATTTAGTTAATAATCAGTCCTATTTGCCTAAGGTTTACCTGAATTATGTGAACTTTAATTTTTTTTTTTAATTTGGATTCATTTCTGGGTATTCTCTGTTTTCATTGGAAATATTAAAACTATGTTTTCCTTAATTTCTGGAACTCTAGGAATAATAATTTATATATAAGTCCTTATTTATCTTTAAGCCAACTTGAATAGAGGTCTTTAAAGGGATTTCCTATGTTACTTTGGTAATACCATTCAGAAGTAGGAAAATGTTATACATCAAACATACAGACACAAATAGGGAGCTTATATCTTCAATTAAAAATAATTTAGCTATTTGTCAGATGCAAAAACATAGAAAAAAAGAAAACAGAATTCCCATGAGCTTAAAATTTCTCATTTGTGTTTTGCAAAGTGTCCTTTAATGAAACTATTTTTGAATCTTGCATTATCTTAGTAAATTCTGAGTACTAATTAAAGTAGGCATTCCATTCAGCTGTTTAGTTTGGGAACCCCTTTTTTGGAGTAATGAGTAATTTTGTCTAATTGGATATTTCCAAAAATGGGCATGGAAATTACATGTTGTCTTTGGTGAGATTTTGCCATTTTGTTAGATTGATACAGCTTCCAGCCCCCAAAATTTTGAACATGTAATATGCCAGAGTGCCAGAGTATAGAGAATCAAAGTTTTAGATAAACATGAAGATCCCATCTTTATCATTTCACTTCTTACCTAGTGCACAGGACAAAGAAACCAGCAGTAGCAGAAATGAAACTGTTCTGTACCAAAAGTCTAGGGCCTCAGGCTAAAAATTTAAGCTTTCTCATCAATAAGATGAACCCACTAACCTTTGTACTGATGGCTAGTAAGGACAGAGAACTCAAACACAAAAATAGTGGAGCTTAAATCTGAGAGGGACTCATCCATGAACCTTGGAGATGGTGGGGAGAAAACACAAAGGGTTCAGCAGACACTTTTGTCTGTCTTCTTGTGTCCAGAGTCATTAACAGTTACCTTTGGATCCTCTCCTTATAGCCAAAATTGTGAAGAACAAAAAGTATCCAAAGGAAATTAATTTTATGGATCTCATAGCTTTTTTAAGCAATTCATCAACCAGAAAACATACAATCCCTAAAGTGGAAGGAAGCTTAGAAGAGTGAGAGCAAAAAGGCTTCTATAAATAGGACAAGGTAGTCTTAAAGAAAATAATCTTATTGATTGACAATAGGGATAGTTTTCCTTACTTGGCTTAGCTTTGCCTTAGAAGAACTAAGCTATAGAAGAAAAAGGGAGCAGTTGAGGTAATGACTGGTTGTTTTATGGATTCAGGTTCAGGGTAGAAGTACTTACAGAGACAGGAACTTAGTTGAGCTTTGGTATGCTGGCATGGGGCTTAGAATGAGGGACTCAGGCCTATGTAACTTATGTATTATCTCATAGGCTTGTGTCTCTTCTTATTTTGACAATAAAAATCCTTACTACTTTCTCAAAAAAAATTAGACTAATTTCCACAATTATTTAACAAAGTATATATTAAAGTACCACATCCTGAAAATATCTACCTTTAAAGAATTCAAGGACCCATTTAACAAATGTTTCATATAATAGAATGGAGGAAAACCTCAAAAATTTGAAAGGGATAACCAATATTCCCTATTCAAAAGGATATAAAACTAGCAAATAATGACAAACATAGAAAATATAATCTATGAACTGAAAATTAATGGGGAAAACTCTTCTAAATAACTTGGGTACAAATAAAAAAGTATAATATGAAAAATAACAATAATTGTTGAATATATTACATAAAATTACCAGACTCACAAATATAAACCAGCATTCCTGATATAATTATTGGTCTTGTATTGTGTAAAGTACCTCTGTAAATTAAAATAAATGATTAAATGATATAAACACCTACCTTAAAAAGTTAAAATAAATAAAATTAAATATTATTTGGCTGTACATGTAGGAATTAATAAAGTAAAAAATAAATAATTTATAAATGGAAAATATAAAAGAAATATCTAAGATTCAGATGAACATTCCTAATAGTTCTTTCTTCAATGAAGATAGAGTTCTACATCTGCATATTCCATTACAGAAGCCATTAGCCACATATAGCTATTGGGCACTTGAAGTTTGGTTAGAGCTATTAAAGCATTGAATTTTATTTAAATTTAATTAAAACTACTTAAATGTTATTAAATTTGTTATTTAAATTTAATTAATTTAAGTTTAATAGTCACATATTTGTTGCTTAGAGTATTGATCAGATATGACCTAGGATTTTGGACAGCACAATTAAAGTTAATGAAATAGATTTTTTTAAAAATGAATAAGGGACACAAATGGTCAAAAATAGTAATGAGAATGTTGAGGCAAATATGGATACAATAAAATGGAAGCTATCTCTTTGGAATAAAAATGTCTGAATATAGTCAAGACTTATAAGAGTACAAGTAAATGTTGCCTGCTCAGATTTATTGTTTCAAGAACTCACCAGAACTCCAAAGTTGAAAGAAATGGTGGGGTCAACTAGGTTTTGAGACAGGTTCCAAAAGACAGCAGCCTTTTCCTTCCTTCCCAAATTCCTGCCTGTTGAGTTTCTTCTTCTCAAGGTGAATATAACCTCTATTTTTGCATACCCTTTTAAAACATTCAAACCACATAAGAGCTATATTCCAGGATGTCACACCCTGATTACACAGTTAATAAAAATAAGTGGGACACACACTGTTCATTTTCAGTGGATTTACCAGATAAGTTCAAAATTATAACTCTCAGATGATGTTGCATATGTAAGGCTATTGTGAAGAGAAATTATGAAGATTCATTCATTTCTTTATTAATAATTTTTTAAAAATTTTCACAAGTTTATGCTTTATTTCTTTTCTTTTTAAAAATAATTAGATTACATAAATTTTACACAAAAAAATATAGAAATTCCCATAAGCCCCACTCCCCACACCTCCCACACCCTCCCACATAAACATCCTTCATTAGTGTGGGACATTCATTGCAATTGATAAATGCATCTGGGGGCTTTGCCTTTCAGCATGAACCATAGTTCACATTGTAGTCTACACTCTCTCCCACACAGTTCTGCATGTTATGTGATGATATAAAATCACTTGTATCTGTCATTGCAATGAAACTCAGGGCAATTCCCAAGTCTCAGAAAAGCCCCAGTATTACAACTATTTTTCCCTCTCCCTGCCCCTAGAGGCTCCACTGGCCCCTGGCTCCACATCAATGTTGTAATTTCTTCTATTGCTAGAATCACAATATGTCTATAGTAGAATACCAGTAAGTCCATTCTAGTCCATAGCTCTTCCTCCAATCCCAAGGATTCTGGGATGGTGATGTCCACTCCACCTCCAGTGGAAAGGGGGCTTATATCCCATGGGGAAAATGGATGGGACTATCCTGCTTGCAGCTGCAGACTCCCTCCATTCCCTCGGATGGCTGTTGTCCATCATCATCTCCCCACCAGTTGTCCTGGGTGAGTCCAATGAGTTGTAGAGTAGCTGTTGCAACTCTGTTGAGGTTCTTGGCCCAGCTGGCACATTGGCAGCCCAAAGACTTGAGTTTTGAGGAACCAGAGCTGAGGATTGAACCATAGCTATCATATGTGGGAAGTTGGAACTCAACCACTGAGCCACATTGGCTCCCCTGAGTTGAATTTTTTGTTGTTTGGTTATTTTTACAAGTCACTGGGGACTGAACCCAGGATCTCACATGTGAGAAGCAGGTGTTCAAGTGTTTGAGCCACATCTGCTCCTCATTAATTATTTCTTTTGGTTGTATTATGTGTTCTCAGAAATATTCCAGGTCCTGGAGATTCATTAGGGATCCTAACACACTAGTTCTCTATAGATAAAAGCCTGGAAATCTCTGAAATAAATCTGGAAAAAAGAAATGGATGATGAATAAATATGAACATTTCAACAGGACTAATGATGTGACAAAAATTCAACAGGTTATTGGGGTGCAGAATGGAGGGTGGGAGTGGTAGTGTAGAAACCATATAGTACTCTCTAGCATAGGATTAAAAAAATAGTAATTATCTGAAAGAATAATGGAATTCAATTTTAAACTTGTTTTGATAAGGGGAAATTATTTAAAGATTATATTACATAATACATTGCAAGACCTATTTTATTGTCATTATATTTATGATTGAATTGTAGAAATAGTTGAGAGTAACTCAAGTGTTTTCTTCCAGTTTGTTATTTTGTTTTCTTTTACTATGAATATGCTATCATTTATGCAGGAAAAAGAAATGATAAAATAAATGTTCATTGAAATTTAGAACTATTAATGTTTCTATCCACATGTATACATTAAAATATATGCTTTATATTCTAGAGAAAATTGGATTTCTTTGAATAAAATCTCATGCACTTTCTCTACTTGATATTATATGTACATTTTTTAATTGAGGTGAAATTCACATAACATAAAATTAACCATTTTAAAAGTACAGTCAGTGACATTTAGTACATTCACCATGTTGTGCATTGGCTTTATCTAATTTCAGACTATTTTGATCAACTCCAAAGGAAACCTCATACACACAAAAGGAGTTAGTCCACATCCCCTACTCCCCTCAATCCCTGTCAACCATTAATCATCTTTCTGTCTCTACTGATTTGCCTATTCTGGATATTGTATATACATGGAATCTTATAAAAATGTGACCCTTTGTATCTGGCTTAAGTGTTGAAAACACTTAGCATGTGGTCAAGTCTTCCATGTTATACCTTATACCATTACTTCATTCCATTTAATGACTGAAAAGAATTCCAATGTATGGATATAACACATTTTGGTTACCTATTCATTAGGTGATGGATATTTGGGTTGTTTCCATGTTATTGTAAATAATGCTAATAGGAACATTTGTATACAATTGCTTAACTATCTTTCTTCAATTCTGGGGGGTATATATGAAGGAAGAGAATTACTAGATCATTGGCTAATTCTGTGTATATCTTGAGGAACTGCATAACTATTTTCCATACTGGTTGCACTATTGTTCATATCTACAAGAATTCCAATTTCTCCACATCCTCACCAACAGTTATATTAGATTTTCAAAAATGTGTAACCATCCCTGCAGGTTTGAAGTGATGCCACATTGTGGTATTGATTTGCATATTTCTAATGACTAAACATGTTGAGCATCATTTCATGTACTTGTTAGTCAATTTCATATATTCCTTGATGAAATGTCTACTCAAATACTTTGTCCATTTTTGATTAGACTATTTGTCTTTATGGGTGGGTTTGACAGCCTTGTCAAAAATCACTTGGCCATAGATGTGAGTGTCTGTTTCTCAACCATCCATTTATTTCCAATGGTCTGTGTGTCTATATTCATGTCAATACCATGCTGTTTTTTGTTTTTGTTTTTGTTTTTTTTTACCACTGTAGCTGGGTAATATGATTTAAAGTCAAGAAGTGAAAGCCCTACAACTTTGCTTTTCCTTTATAAGATTTTTCTGACTGAGGCCCCTTACCCTATGAAATAAATTTGATAATTGTGTTTTCCATTGTTTTACAAAATCCTGATGGAATTTTTATTGGTATTGCATTGAATCTGTATATCAATTTGGGTAGAATTGACATCTTAAAGATATTTAGTGTTCCAATCCATGAGCAGGAATGTACTTCCAATTATTTAGGTCTTTTTGAGTTCTTTTAGTAATGGATTGTAGTTTTCTGAATACATGTGCTCTATATACTTGGTTAAGTATATCCCTAAATATTTGATTCTTTTATTTCCTATTGTAAATGGAATTATTTCCTGAATACCTCCTTAGATTGTGCATTACTAGTGTATAGAAACACCACTGATTTTTGCATATTGAACTTGTAATTTGCCACTCTACCGAAATCATTTGTTTACTGAAGCTGTTTTGTTGTAGATTTTTCAGTTCTAGGTATAGGATCATATCATCTGTGAATAGTGAAAGTTTTACTTCTTCCCTTCTGATCTGGGTGACTTATATTTCTTTTTCTTGCCTGGTTGCTATAGGTAGAACATCTAGCACTATATTGAACAATAGTGGTGACAGTGGTCATCCTTGTCTTTTTCCTGATCTCAATGGAAAAGCTATTCAGGCTTTCACCATTGAGTACAATGTTAGCTCTGGGCTTTTCTTATATGGCTTTATCATGTTGAGAAAGGTGCCTTCAATTCCTAGCTTTTTAAGTATTTTTATCAAGAAACAATGCTGTATTTTGTCAAATGCCTTTTCTGTATCAATCAATAGGGTCATATGATTTTTCTTCTTTGGTTTATTAGTCTAATTGATTTTCTTGTGTTGAAACCCCCTTACATACTTAGTATAAAACCTACTTGATCATGAAAAATAATTCTTTTAATGTGTTATTTTATTCGATTGGCAAGTATCTTGTTGAAGATTTTTGCATCCATATTCATCAAGGAAAGGGGTCTGCAATTTTATTTTGTGACGTCCTTATCTGTCTTTGGTATTACGGTGATTCTGGTTTCAGATAATGAATTTAGTAGTGTTACTTCTTGTTCAGTTTTTTTGGAAGAGCTTGAGTAAGATTGGTATTAAATCTTCTTTGAATGCTTGGTAGTACTCACCTGTGAAACCATCTGGTCCTGGGCTTTTCATTTGGGATTGTTGTTTGATTACTGTTTCAATCTCTCATGATTGGTGTGTTTAAGTCTTCTATTTCTTTTAGGGTCAGTGTAGTTTGTTCATATTTTCCTAGAAAGTTTTCCATTTCATCTACTTTGTGTAGTTTGTTGGCATACAGTTGTTCATAGTATACTCTTATGATCTCTTTTATTTCTGCGGGGTCAGTAAAGCCCTCACTTTCATTTCTTTGTTTGTTTGCATCTTCTCTCTTTTTTTGTCAGTCTATCTAAGAGTTTGTCAATTTTGTTAATCTTCTCAAAGAATCAGTTTTATTAATTCTCTCTACTTTTTTGTTCTTAATTTCATTTACTTCTACTCTGATTTTGCTATTTCGTTCCTTCTGCTTGCTTTGGAAATAGTTTGCTGTTCTTCTTCAAGGTCCTCCAGCTGTGTAGTTAGGTCATTGTGTTTTAGTTCTTTCTTCATTTTTAATGTAAGCATTGAGGATATAAATTTCCCTCTCAGCACTGCCTTCACAGTATCATATATGTTCTTATATGTTTTGTTTTCATTTTCATTCATCTCAAGATATTTATTGATTTCTCTCAAAATTTCTTCTTTGACCTACTGATTATTTAACAGTGTATTGTTTAATCTCCATATCATTTTTCATTTTTCATTTTTCTGCCTCTCATTGATTTTCAACTTTATTCCATTATGAGCAGAGAAAGTGCTTTGCATGATTTCAATCTTGTTGAATTTTTTGAGATCTGTTTTTTGACCCAACATATGGTCTATCTTGGAGAAAGATCCATGAGTGTCCTTGAAGAATGTATATCCTGCTGTTTTGGTCTGCAATGTTCTATATATGTCTTTTAGGTTTAATTCCTTTATCATATTATTCAATCTCTCTGTTTCTTTATTTATTCTCTCCCCATATGTTCTATCCAATGTTGAGAGTGGTGTATTGAAGTCCAGCTATTTTTGTAGAGACATCTATTTCTTTTTTCAGTTTTGTCACAGTTTGTCTCTGTAATTTGGGGCATTCTGGCTCATGCATATTCATTTATGATTGTTATTTCTTCCTGGTGAACTTCCCATTTTATTAATATGTAACATCCTTCCTTGTTTCTAATAGTTTTGCTTTTAAAGGCTACTTCATTCATATAACTATAGGTACTCCAGCTTTTTATTTTGGTTACTGTAAGCATGAAATATCTTTTTCCAGGCTTTCACCCTCAATCTCTTGGTATGCTTCAGTCTAAGATGAGTCTATTGTAGACAGTGTATAGATGGCTCATATTTTCTTATCCATTCCACCAGTCTGTTAACCTTCAATGTTAGTAGTATAAAGGCAGTTCTTATTTCACCCATTTTGCCATTTGGGTTTTATCTGTCATATTTTATTTTCACCACTCTTTTAACACTTTTAGTTACTTTTACTAACATATTCTTCATTTCTAGACTCTCTTCCAAACATCACTCTCCTGTTTTTCCTATTCAGGCTGTAGGAGTCCCTTTAGTATTTCCTGCAAAGTCAATCTCTTGCTTACAAATGCTCTCATATTTTGTTTATTTGTATATATTCTAAACTTGCTCTTACTTTTTAAAAGACAACCTTGCAGGATATAAGTTTCTTGGCTGGCAGTTTTTCTCTTGCAGACTCTTAAATATATCATACCACTGTCTTCTTGCCATCATGGTTTCTGATGAGAAATTGGCACTTAATCTTATTGAGTATGTCTTGTATGTTATAGATCAGTTTTCTCTTGCTCCTCTCAGAATTCTCTCTTCGTCTTTAGCATTTGATATTCTGATTAGTATGTCCCTTGGATTTGGTCTATTTGGATTTATTCAGAAGGCAGTATGTTGTGCTTGGACATGAATATCTATGTCATTCTTAGGGCTCATAAATTTCCTACCATTATTTCTTTAAATATTCCTTCTGCCCCTTTTCCCTTCTCTCCTTCTGGGAAAACCATGACATTTATCTTTGCACATTTCTTGCTGTC
The DNA here is from genome assembly GCA_029593785.1 of Cabassous unicinctus. Lineage (NCBI taxonomy): Eukaryota > Metazoa > Chordata > Mammalia > Cingulata > Chlamyphoridae > Cabassous > Cabassous unicinctus. Next base: position 12,029 of record JAQZBX010075795.1, read on the forward strand.
GTTTAGTTCTCTGAGACCCTGTTCAATTTTTTCCAGTTTTTTCTTCATCTGCCTTTTGTTTGTTTGCTTTGGGAGGTCATGTCTTCAAGCACACTTACCCTTTCTTCTACTTCCTCAAGTCTGCTGTTATATGCCTCCAGTGTATCTTTTATTTCATTTATTGTGCCTTTCATTCCCATACCATCTGCTACTTTTATATGTATGCTTTCAAATTCTTCTTTGTGCTCACCCAGTGTCTTCTTCATATCTTTAATCTCTTTAGCCATCTCATTAAATTAAGGAGATTTGTTTGAACTTCTATGATTAGTTGTCTCAGTTCCTTTATGTCACCTGAAAGCTTATCTTGTTCCTTTGATTGGGCCATATCTTCCTATTTCTTGGTATGGATTGCAATTTTTTGTTGGTGTCTTGGCATCTGGCTACCTAGGTGTATTTAATTGGGTGTAGATTCCCTCTTAGGTTCAGGGCTTTCTTGCCCTTTCTCCCTTATTGGTTGTGTAGTAGGAACTTGAGACATAGTTGGTACTGTGAGCCTTGGAGGCTTAAGCTGCCTGCATTACCCCAGGAACTGACAAAGCTTCCCCCAACTTTCTCCTTTGCCATGAGTATGGACAGTGCTGCAACTGTTTATAGTTATCCAAGCTGTGCAGGCCAAGACTATCTGTAGTTGTCCCAAGAGACTGATGAAACTTCATACCCCTTCCTCCCATGCCAGGGGTGGTGATGGAGCTGCAGGTGTCAGCAGCTATCAATGCCATGCATGTCCAAAATGAACACTGTTGCCCAGGTAGACTGATGTAGCAATGGCCCCAATCCTACCCTGCCAGGGGTGGGGATGGACCATCCAGCATGCCCAACAATCTAAGTAGTTTGGGCAAAATGCACCTGTGATTGCCCTGAGAGTCTGAGGGAGTACTGCCTTTCTGCAGGGATGGAACCATAGCCATGCAACATACTAGTCTGTGTCAGCTGAAAGTGCCAGCTGTTGTCTGGAGAGGCTGAGGAAACACTATCCCCTCCTCTCCTATTGGGTGGTGGTGGATCCACAGGCAACCAACAATTCAATCTGCAGGCAAAAAGTGCCTGCCATTGCCTATAAAGCCTGAGGAAACAGCAGTCTCCTATTACCCTATTAGAGGTTGGGGGTGTATCCACAGGCGCCCAACAGTCCTGTTCATGTGGGCAATTGCCTGCAGTTGCCTAGAAAGTCTGAGGAAAACCAGCTCCCCACCTATCCTACTTTGGGAAAAAGGATGGAGCTGCAGGTGTGTGATTATTCCATTTGTGTGGGCCCAAAGCACCTGCAGTTACCCAGAGAGGTTGGGAAACCCCAAGCCCTTTTGTCCTGTCAGGAGTGGGGGTAGAGATACAGATGATTAATAGTTGAGTTCAAGAAAATGAGTTAGTATAATAAACCACATAGATAAATTAAAGAAGAAAAATCACATGATCTTGATTGATGCAGATAAGGCATTTGGCAAAATAATTCATTCTTTCTTGATAAAAATACTGCAAAAAATTTCAGTCTTTCACCATTGAGCACAATGCTAACTGTAGGTTTTTCATTTATGCACTTTACCATATAGAGAAAGCTACCTTCTATTCCTATCTTTTGGAATTTTCTTTTTCTTAATCAAGAAAGGGTGCTGTAGTTTGTCAAATATCTTTTCTGCATCAATTGAGAGAATCATGTAATTTTTCTAATGCAATTGATTAATATGGTTTATTACACTAATTGATTTTCTTGTGTTGAACAACCTGGTTTACCTGGGATAAAATCCACTCAGTTGTGGTGTATTATTATTTTATATGCTTTTGGATTAAGTTTGCAGGTATTTTGTTGAGAATTTTTGCATCTATATTCATTAGAGATATTGGTCTGTAATTTTCTTTTTTCATATTATCTTTATGTAATGTTGGTATTAGTATGATATTAGCTTCATAGAATGAGTTTCATACTGTTCTTTCCTGTTAAATTTTTTGAAAAGCTTGAGCAAGATTGGTATTAGATCATCTTTGAATGATTGGTAGAATTCACCTGTAAATCCATCTGGTCCCAGGGTTTTCATCTTTGGGATGTATTTGATGACTGTTTTAAACTCTTCTTATGATTGGTTGTTGAGGTCTTCTATTTCTTCTAGGGTCATTGAAGGTGGTTAGAGTATATTTAGGAATTAGTCCACCTCTTCTACATTGTCTAGTTTTTTGGCTTACTGGTATTCATAGTATACTCTTATGATCTCTATTATTTTTGAGGTGTCAGCTGTAATGTCACCCTCTCATTTGTGATTTTATTTATTTGCATATTCTCTCTTATTTTCATCTAGGTAAAGGTTTGTTGATTTTGTTTATCTTCTCAAAGAAGCAACTTTTGGTTTTGTTGATGCTCTCTGTTTTTTTGTTTGTTTGTTTTTATTTCATTTATTTCTGCTCTGATCTTTACTATTTCTTCCCTTTGGCTTGTTTTTTTTTATTAGTTTGCTGTTCTTTTTTTATTTATTCCAGGTGTGCA